>PVKS010043289.1:0-14970 GCA_004027875.1 Aplodontia rufa | reverse complement strand
ACCACCATCACCACCATCACTGTCACCACCATCACCACCTTCACCACCATCATCACCATCATTACCACCACCCTCATGACTATCACCATTGTCACCACCATCACCACTGTCATTGCCACCGTCACCATCACAACCATCACCATCACAACCACCGTCATCACCAGTATCGCCATGCTTGTGACTGTCACTGCTGTCATTGCCACCGTCACCATCATCAGGGGCCTTGCATCGGGAATTTCCCCACAGCTCACACATTCTGTGCATCCCAGGCGGCCGTCAGGTGATTGGGCCCCGCCAGGCAGCAGTACCTGCCCTGCCAGGAGCACCTTGCTCTGGGGAGCTTATCTGGGCGTCTGTGCTGTCCTTCTCCACATCACGAGACAGCTGAGCGTGTGCCCACTACAGTGGCCCAGGGCCAGGTGCTTGCCACACTTCCGGCCCCGGCACTCCTTCCTTCATTCTGCAAACGTATATCCGCCATGCCAGGGCAGTTCTGGGCTGGGTTTGCCTGCTCAGGGAGCTGGGTGATGTAGCAGTGTCGGCAGTGCTGAGTGGGGACCAGAAGCAGGGCTGGTGCCAGTTACTCTGAAGAGCATCTCCTGGGCGTTGATCCAGGTGGCAACGGGCAGCAGCACCCCTTGAGGCGTGCCCGGGAGCCAGGGTGCTCACGATCAGCAGCGGGTGGTCTCAATGCTCGTTAGTGCCTGGTCCACCATCGCCCTCCAGCCACATGGGCCCGCACTTCTGAGTCAGGATGTCCAAGGTGAAGGCAGGCAGGGCTGGCTCCTCTGGACGCTGAGAGTCCCCTGTCCCGGGCCTCTCCCCCAGCCTCTGAGGCCGTGCTGGCCAAGTTGGTACTCTGTGGCATGGAGGAGCAAACCCTGCCTCAGCCTGCGTCTGTACCTGGGTTCCTCCCTGCGTACCTGCTGCTGTGTCCCCTTCTGTAAGGACATGAGGGAGCCACCCTCCTCCAGTGTAACCTCATCTTAACTTGATCACTCCTGCAGAAACCCCATTTCCAAACAGGTCACACTCATGATGCGAGGACGTTGGCCCCTTTGTAGGCGCACAGGTCACCCCAGGACACATGTGTTCTCCACTCCGAGCCTCACCACAGCCCTGACTCCATCCCGGATGCTTCCCCTGCCTGCAGGGATGTTGGCATACAGGGGACTTGACTTGGGGCCTCTGTGTTGCTGGAACCTGAGGTCAACAGCGATTCCCGAAATCGAGTGGGTGGGTCATCATTATCCCCATCTGACCACGTCTGATTGCTCCTTTGGTAGGCCAGGATTTCCTGAGGGTTGTCACTCAGGGGTGATGGGTGCAGGGCTGGTAACCTCAAGTCCCCTGGCTAGCAGGAGCAGCCACCGCTGACTTGTGAGGGCCACACTCGGTGCAGCATCTGACATTGGAGAGGGACCAATTGCAGCCACGCTGAGGGTGCGGCACTCCATCTTCTCACTGCCTGAGCGCTCAGCAGCAGCTTGCGCACCAGGAAGGCAGTAGGGCCTGTGTGTCCTCAGGCGCACACCACTGACTCCCGAGTTGGCGCCAGCCCCAGATTCCAGAGACCCCATTCCAGCCTCGCTTTTTCTCTGGGTGCCTTTACCCTGAGAAGGCGAATCTCGCGCCCCCGTGTGTGGCTGAGCACTAGAACATAACTCCAATTCGACAGAGGTGAGAAGTCCAGGCCAGAGGAGGCTTTGATTCGCTTTTCCTTCTCCTGGCTGCCTGGCGACTCTCAAGAAGGCGCTGGAACGTGTCCGGTTGTTGGATTTTTGCAGTGTGTTGCTGGTTTGGAAGCCCCATGCACCCTGTTCAAGTGTTTCAGAAACCAGCTCTTGTGGCAGCTGATTGGGTTCCCATGCTCCCCCCTGCATCCTTGGGGGTGGGGGCGTCCACCTGTTTAACGCTTTCTGCGGGAGTCAGCGTGGAGGATGCAGACCTGGGGAGCTGGTAACAGGTGTCCCTTGCATCTGAAATACCTGCAAGCCGTCCATGCAGGGTTACGCCACACTGTCACTCAGCTGGCTGTGGCACTGTAGGCTCCGCGATTGTGGACTGGAACATCCTCAGGTTGAAAAGATTTGGAAAAAAACATCTGTGCTGAAGCTCAGACTGTTGCTCTATCGTTATCCCCTAAATATACAATGTAGCAACAGTGTGCACACCGTCACATTGCATTACACATCATCAGGCATTTAGAGATGATTTGAAGTGTGCGAGGCGTCCCTGGAGGTGAGAGATGTGCAGTTTATGTGCGATTTATAGAAGGGACTTGGGCATCTTAGTTCTGGTGTTTGGAGGGTCCTGAAGCCAGTTCCACATAGGTACTGAGGGACGACCACTCTTGAATTGTCATTCTCAGTGTGTTCCCCAGGCCAGCAGCAAGAGCTGGAACCCTGGAAGGATGCAGGCTCTGGGTCACTGGTGGGGCAGTTCTGGGGGTGGCAGTTCTGTGTTTCCGTAAGCACTGCTGAAGCCAGAGAGCGGCTGGTGGTGGACCTGGCCTGAGGCCACGGGTGGCAAGTGCACCCTACACTGAGAGCAGGCTGAGTCAGGGCCAGCATCCAGCACCCAAAGTTGGCTTTTCCCCTGGGCGTTCATGACCTCGCCACTCCCTCTTGCAGCTTGCAGAGCTGCAGCATCCCATGCTCAGAATGAGTCATCGGATGGGATGGGAGAGCTGGGTGCCTGTCCCTGTGCCCAGGGTGACTCGTGTGTCTCTGTCCCCCTGCAGAAGTGCATCCGTTTCAACCCTGATGCCACAGTGTGGGTGGCGAAGCAACGGATCCTGTGCACATTGAACCAGGGCCTGAAGGACGCCCTCAACTACGGCCTCTTCCAGCCGGCCAGCAACGGGCGCGACGGCAAGTTCCTGGATGAGGAGCGGCTGCTGCGCGAGTACCCGCAGCCCACGGGCCCTGGCGTCCCTTCCTTGGAGGTACCTGCTGTGGGCGGTGGGCCCTGGGGCTGCCAGCCTGGGCGGGGCGGCGGGCACAGCACCTCCCAGGCTCCCAGTCTGCCTGGCACTGGAAGTGACACACACACCCCACCCCTGCTCAAAACGTCAAAGTCTGGGATTGCGAGGCTCCCCAGACACCGCTGTGAACCGCGGATGTTGTGCTTTTGACACACTGGAGCGTCATGGGATTTGTTGTGAGAAGTCTGAGGAAAGAGCCCAGGGCCCATGCAAACCCTGGGCCCTGGACCTGGGGTGCAGAGCGGCCTTGCCTCTGCCAGCTTGAGTGTTTGGGTTTCTTTCCCCCTCCTGACCCTGCATGCAAGGTTTCTTTTCAGCCCCACCTCTGCAAACACCAGCTGTGTCCATTCTGAAACTGAGCACTGGAGTTGGGGTGAGACCCTCAGGCTAAGGACTCAGCTGCCAGGAATTCCCTGCTGCAGGTGCCAGCCGCAGGTGTCCCAGGCTCCTGCAGTGCTCTCAGGCCTGGCCCTTCAACCCCTGCAGGTGCCAGCCACAGGTGTCCCAGCTCCTGCAGTGCTCTCAGGCCTCAGGCCAGGCCCTGTGTCATGGTCCCATGACCCCTCCTCAGGCTCTGCAATGAGCTAGATGGATCCTCAGAACTCAGGAAGGTGGTTTGCATGCCATCCCCGTTTAATTAGGAAGATGCGGCTGGACAGCAGGTGGAGAGTGGCCCAGGCGATGTCTGGAAGAGTTCCGAAATGCACAGTCTGTCCCCCAGGAGTTGGGGTGCACCACCCTCCCAGCAGGGGACGTGTTTGCCAGCTCGGGACCTCCCTGATCCCCTGATTTAGGGATTCTTCGGGAAGTGCCGTTACAGAGGTGGGATTGATTAAATGAACTCCACTGCCTGACCCCCGAGGCCAGGGGTGTGGCTGGAAGCCCCCTTTCTTACTACAGCTGGGTCTTTCCAGCCGTCAGCCCCATCCTGGAGCTGTGGGGTCTGGAGTCATCTCATCAGCATTACCAGAAGATATTCTTGTCATTTGGGAGGCTTTCAGAGTTTTGATAGCCGTGTGTCAGGACCTAAGGCCAAAGGCCAAATATTGTTGCTAGGTCAATGCTGCCCCTCCCTGTGGGCAGTGGCCATCCAGTTGTGGTTGGAAGCACAGCCTCCTTCCTGCAGCCTCTCTGTGGGGCTCTTGAGCTGCTGCAGCCTGTCACGCTGTCACATATAGTGTGCCCCATCTTTCCATTGACCCCAGCTTGCTGCACCCCAAGTTCATGCGCAGGGTTCCCAACACTCAGCAGGTCAGGTCAGGTACCAAGCAGCCAGAAGCACGGGCCTTCCTACCTCATCAGCAGGTGGCTGTCAGTGACTGTGTCAGCCTGCTGGGGTGAGGGCTGTGTGTGGAGCAGCACCTGGCCCCCAGGTGTCCAGGCAGGTTCTCCTGCCACAGGAGAGTGCCCTGAGTCCAAGTGACACCCAGGCACAGGCATCTGATGTTCCTGGGTTCCCTCAGGATCTGAGGCTGAGGCTGTGGGACTCCTGTTCATGTGGACGTGTGTGAGAGCAGGGAGGGGGCCTGGGAGGGAAGGAGGGGTGCGTTTCGGGGCAGGTCGCTCGCTCCTAGGGCCTCCAGTTGCACTTCTGTAAAACGGTCGTCTGCTGGAAACATCTCTCATGGACGGTCTACTATGTGCCAGGCACAAAGTGCCCACAGAGAAAGTGAAGATCTGGTCACAGGGAGGAAGTGAGGGGTCAGGGTTCACCAGTCAACACAGCTCCTTGCTGACAGAAGGCTGGGAGGTCTGCGGCCCGCTCTCGATGTGGCCCCATCCTGGAAGCTGGGCAACCTTGGGCTACTCACCCAGCCTCTCTGAGCCTCGGGATCCCTCCTGTGATGTGGCAAATATTAGCAGTGACTGGTGGAGGCAGCGAGGCTCTAAGGAGGCCTCCTGTGGAGCAGTGGCTCCCCACTTGTGCTGCTGCCAGCCTGGTTCTCACTGTGGCCAGCTCCTTGTTGGTACTGAGGTGTCTTCTTCTCCCCGGCCACCGTCCTGCCAGGTGAGGAGCTGAGACGCAGGGGCAGACTTGGTCTAGCAAATGCTGAGAAAACATCCGGAAAGAGACTTGTGGTTCTGAGCACTCAGTAGCTGCAGCTGCAGTGTTTGTGGCCTAGGACCACGCATTTCCCCTTAGCGCGAATGCTGGAACATTCTGTTGGCCTTACTGTGTTATTTCATAACTGAACAGAGTGCCCACAGCCCCCAGTCCCTCTGAGCCACGAGGTTAGCCATGTGGCCGCGAGCCTGCGATTCACCTGTTCCTCATCAGTCTTTTGAAACATTCACGAGAGCTGTGATGGATGAAGACGGGAACGCAGGGAAAGAGTTTTACGGGAGTCCTGGGATGCAGCTGTCCCGAGGAGTCCAGTGGCAGGGGCGGAAGTCCTGGCCCCTCCCGCCCTTGTGTCTGGGAATGTGACGGGCTGCATCCTGGCAGAGCTGGGTGCCGCGGAGCGGCCTCATTTCACAGTTGACTTATTCTGGCACTTTCAGTCTCCTGCAAGGAAGGGGGTGGTCTGTGGTCGACTTGCCATCTTGTGTAGGGAACAGGAAAGCGAGGCCACTCTGAAATGGACATGGGACTGGTTTTGGCTGCAGGCCTGGCTCACCGCTCCCTCCTGCACCCTGTTTATCATGGGGTGCCCTGATTGGGGTGAGCCCCATGCTTGTGTCAAGGCAAGGGGGCGGGGTGAAAAGGCCTGTGTGCGGTACCAGGTCTGTGCCAGGAAGCCCACACTAGGCCTCAGGTCACCAGGAGGTTGTGTGGTCCCTGTGGGACAGATGAGGAAACTGAGGCAAGACAGGGAGCGTGTCCAGCCCAGGCTGCTCACTGCATAGGGAGGCGGAGGACTGGCATTGGAGCAGAGGTCCCAACTCAGGATCTCGGTGTCCCCCAAGCCCTCAGCATCTCCTGCAGAAGGACTCGTGCACCTGGGAGAGGCGTCGAGGGCAGCGGAGCAGACCCAGCCTGGTTGCCTCCCCCTTGGGCACTGCCTCTGAGCGGGCTCAGCTTTGTGATGTCGAAGGAGGCACTGCTGTTCAGGGAATGGGTGGGGAGCTCCGCAGGCTGCTGGCGCCCCTTCTCCCAGAGGCGAGGAGGTGGAAGAGGGGGCGTGGGAGGCAGGGTCCTCACCTGCTGCAGATGTAGCGCTCAGGCAGATTCCCACCAAGGAGCCCTGGCCAGGGCAGAGCTGGCTCCAGACACTGGGCTCTGCAGCACCATTGGCAGGAGTGGCTGTGGAGCCCTGTGTGCGGGAGACGCCAGCCAGCACCTATGCTCGATCGGCCGCACTTGTATTTACTTGCGTCTCTTCTGCTCCTGCGCAGTTCCGGTACAAGAGGCGCGTGTATAAGCCATGCAACCTGGACGAGAAGCAGCTGGCCAAGGTGCACACCAAGGTACGAGGGGCCCGCGTCGGTGGCACCTCGCCTGCCACTTCTTCTCCTGCAGCGTGATCTTTGGGGCTCCTCTTCCAGGGCACCTGCTGCGTGCTCTGCGTGGTGTGAGCAGGGCTGGGGTGTACGGGACACGGGGCTGCCACACAGCACGTGCCAGGGACCCAACCGTCGGGAAGCAGCAGGGGGGCTCAGCAAAGCCACAGGGGAGGCTGAGGGGGCGCAGGGCGTGGTGGAGGGAAGGGCTGGAGCTCAGCCTATCACATCAGAACAAAGTTCACCAGAATGTTGACGTGGAGGATGCCAGAGGGTGCTTCAGGTGAGCAGCAGGGGAGCAAGGCACTGTGGTACCTGAGGGTCCTGCTGAGCTAGGCAGACGCCGAGGACACCTGCTCTGTCAGGGTCCGGGAGCGCTGCTGGAGCCAGAGCCCGAGACCCTGGGCATGCGAGGCCCCTCGCTTGATGAGCATGGCAGGGTGGAGGAGGAGGCCCTGGTGTGGAGGAGGCCCTCACTCCACCCCCAGTGCAGGTGGCCAGGCCTCCCTTAGCCAGCTGGCCCTTGCCGCTTGCAGCCGGAAGCACGTAGAGGGCCTTTCCACCCGCAGGCGCCTCTCGGTTCTGTTCGGTCTCCCGTTTTCATCAGAGGGACACAAGGATTTTCACTGCTCAGTGGGCTCTAGCATGTCGACAGCAGCTTTCATCTTTGTGCTTAAGTGGTCTGCGTGGCAGCGGCTGCCCCTCCCCTGGTCCCCTGTCCTTGGTGCTCGCTTTTGGGCTCAGCACAGATGCTCTGGGCTCTCCTACTCTCCCTGCTCAGCCCTGGGGTTTCCAGGACAAGGGTGCTCGACCCCCCGCCCCTCCAGGTCTCTGCGCATCTGCCTTTTTCTTGTTACCTTCTGATGCGCAGACAAAGGTGTGTTTGCGAAATAGCAGAGGAGACCTTCAGTGGCACCCAGGGCATCCGGGTCCTGGGCGTGTGGAAGGTCTGCAGGTGGAATCCGGGCTGTGGCCAGATACTGAGGGAACAGGAGGGTCACCTGTTAAAGCCCCCTCTGGGAGAGGTGACAAGCAGAGTCAAGGCCAGCACCTGGGATTAGCACTGGGATCAGCAGGGTCTGCAGGTCCTGTGGTGGGGACAGAGGGACAGGCATGGCTTTCCTGCAGAGCAGCCCGGAAGGCTTGGGAAAGGGCCTGCCACCAAGCAGAGCCCTGCGCCTCCTGATGCTAAGGGACAAAGGCCTTCCTGTCCCTGGGTCAGGGACAGGTGTTGCTGTTTCTGCCCCCGTGGCCCCAGGGAGACCAGAGAGGGACCGGCCTAAAGGAGCAGCCGCCCTGCCTAGCCCAGCAGCTCATTCTAGATTTTAGGGATGAGAGACGGCCTGGCTCCCAGGCAGGAGTGGGAGGTGCCTGTGGGTCCCGGACACCGCAGAGCTTTAGAGTGCTGCAGGTGACCCCTCCTTTCAACAGCAAAGGAACTTCCATCGGCCTTGGCAGGGTGCAGGGTGTTCCCACCATGGTGTGGTACACTCATGACTGCCTCTCACACCCTGGAGCCTGGCGTCCATGGCCAAGCTGCTGGCCGTGTGGGGTCTGCTTCCTGGCTCAGGCCTGGTGCCTCCCAGGTCCATACGCCCGTGTGGCGGCAGGGACGGGAGTTCTCTGGAGCTCTCATGAGGATGCCATCAGGGCTCCCCCCACAATCTGATCACCTCCCAAGCCCCCCGTGCTATTACCAGGGGCTTGGGCTCCCACAGGTGAGTTCTGGGAGGGCCAGCTTTCAGTCCGCGGTGCAGGGAGGGTGAACAGCACTGCAGGGACTTTGGAGCATTGGTCAGGACAGGGTGGTGACCACGTGCTCACCAGCGCTCGGCTCCGGGCTGGCGGTGCTGACTTGCGCTGCTTAGCGAGCCCCTGGGTGAGCAGAGGCCCTGCACAGAAGAGGCCAAAGCACCCAGGAAAGCTCTCCCTGGGCTGTAAGGACTCTCTCCCAAACGCATTCCCGTTGCATGACTCTTCTCTCCAGGCCAATCTGAAGAAGTTCATGGATCACACTCACCATCGGGCCGTGGAGAAGCTGGCCAAGCTGCTGGACCGAGGCCTGGACCCCAATTTCCACGACCTGGAGACTGGAGGTGGGTGCTGGGCAGAGAGACGAGGTACTTCAGTAAAATGCAGAGAGCCGTTCAGGGGTTGGGTCACACATACTGTGCTGACCCTGGTTTTCCTTGGAACTTCCTGCCTTGACCTCCTGGCCTGAGGGCCAAGCATGGTGCCCAGAGGACACTTGGTGCATAAGTGGAACTAGGGGTGAGTGGACAGTGGAGCCACTGTGCTGGCCAGGGGTCCCCTGGGGCCCCCACCCTGGGGGCTGTGTCCTTGTGGGCTGTGCCGTGTGCACCCCCTGGGGTCCCCACCCTGGGGGCTGTGCCATGTGTGCCCTCTGGGGTGGGGTCCTTGCCTTAGCACACAGATGTCTTGCTCCTCCTGCTGGACGGTGCATTCCTCAGGCAAGGAGCCTCAGCTTGTGTGGAAGGGGCGCAGTTGACATCTGCTCTGATCGGCTGTGCGGGTTCTGTCCTGGGCACTGGAGGGCATTCAGCTGCGTCCCTGGCCTCGACCCACTGGGTTCACGTAGCGACCCCCAGTCATGACAACCAACGTGCCCAGCATCCCCTGGGTGGGGTTGCAGTCCCCCAGCGGGGAGTCCCGTGCCAGTGACCGCCAGTGTCTCTGGCAGGCAGAGGTGGCTGTGGAGAATCGAGGGGCTTGGAGACTGCTGGGTGCAGTGAGGTGTGGCTCTGGCACTGAGGCTGTAAGGGTAGAGGGACGGCGGATCCCTGAACGTGAATTGAACCTTCAGGTACAATCGCTGGTGACCGTCAGCCAGGCCTGGGACTCTTTTGTCAGGTCCCCTGACCTGGATCCTCCCCAGGGCTGAGACTTTGGCCTTGGCTCCCAATGGCTTGGAGTGAGCAGCTCACCTTTCCACCCTGGTCTCATGGCTGTTTCTAGATGATTCCATGGGGGACCAGGCCTGGGCACTGTGGCCAGCTTTCCCACCTTGCTCTGCAGCAGAAAGGTCAGGGTGCCCCCCTCTAACTGGCTCCATCCCACTGTGAGCCCCACCTTCCCATGGCTGCCTTCCCTGGGGTTGGTGTCTCCGGGTTGTGAAATGACTCACTCCAGACCAGCCGCTGGCTTCCGGAAACACAGACCCTGACCTCTTCTGAAGCCGAGGTAGGCGTGTGGCTGCTCCTCTTGGGCCTGTGTGGTGTCGAAGCTGCAGTTGCTGTACTGTGGCCCAGGTTGGAGCATTGGAGGAGGCAGGGAGCCCCGAGCATTGGAGGCAGGGAGCCCCGAGCAAAGGGGGCAGGGAGCCCCAAGCAGAGGAGGCAGGGAGCCCTGAGCAGTGGAGGCTGGGAGCGCTGGGCAAGTGCGACTACCTTTATCGGCCTGTGCATCTGTGGTTCCACGTCCTCAGGTTCAACCTGCCAGGAATTGGAAATAATCGAAAGCAATCACATCTTTCACGCACGGGTACAGCGTTCTGCCTGTCATTCTTCCTAAACAACACAGTAGCTCCGCTGTTTTCTCATCTTCTTCGTGGTATGAGGGTTAGGATTTGCCCAGAGACAGCCGCGTGTGGGGGTTCACTCTGCAAACACTGCCGTTTTATACGAGGACTGGAGCACCTGTGGACTATGGTGTCCTCTGGGTCCTTGGACCAACTCCCCAGGACGCTAAGGGACCACAGGGCTCCCATGTTGGGTGGCTGATGCAGAAGAGCAAGCCAGGGAGGACACCGACACCCCCTTCTAGTGCCGTAGCAGCTGCTGCACGCTGAGGCCCGTGTGTGAGCCCAGGTGGCCTCATCCTTGCAGCCCCTGAGTCTGCCCTGCCTTGCCCCATAATTAACAGTGACCCAGACGAGGGGCTTGGGTTTGTTTAGGTTTCGGTCTTGGCAGAAATTGTCATTTCCAATTTAAAATTAGAAACTGTTATCACATCAGCCCTCAAGGTGGTTGAAATGGTAATTTTCTAAATCAGTCCTTCCTCCCGCGGTTGTTGAACTTCCTTGGCAAAGTTGAACTCTCCCGTCCCTCGTCCACCCGCCATCCGCCGCCTACTTTCTGGAATGGTGGACCTGATTTCTCATGATGATCTAAGTATGGAGAGGACTGGACACAGCGGGTAGAGAGCCCCCCAGTGAACTGGCCCTGGGTTTCCCCACCTTTGAGGAACTGCTTCAGTGACATCCTCCTTGGCAGTGCTGGGAGTAGAATCTGGGGCCTCACCCGCCCTCTGGTCTACTTTAGGGCTCACTCCTGGCATTACGTGTTCTGTGGGTGGGGACAGTGGTCCTGGGGCCACCGTGCCAGGGTGTCCTCCAGGGTGCTTTCTGCGCTCCCCTGCTCATCCCTCCCTCCCATGTAACCCTTGGCAACCACTGGTGCCCTCCGGTGGGCGTAGCCTGCCTTTCCCAGAGTGTCCTGGAGTTGGTGGCCTGAGGTACCAGCTGCTGCAGACCGGCATCCCGGGTGCAGTCATTGCACTAGGTCACCTCTGCCTCTTTGCCGCTCATCTCTCCATTCCTTCAGTGCTGGGCAGCCTCCCGCTGCCAGGGTACCTGTCGTCTGCGCCTCTCTGCTGCCCAGGGCCATGGGTGCTCCAGGCTTTGGCAGCTGTGGACATTTGTGCAGTGTTTTCTCTTTGAGTTCTGTTTATTTTTATTTGAAGTAGGATTATTGCTCCTATTTGTGCGTCTTAAAGGGCTTGTTGTTCTGCTCAGACACATGCATGCGTCACACGTGCAGGTTTAACGTGGGCACTGTGCAGTGATAGAACACAGTGGAGTCTTTTAGGCAAACTAGATCCTCAGAGCACAAGGAAAGGGCTCCAGAGGGAAGCCAGTGCTCGGGGACAGGGGAGGGCAAATGGGGACACAGGTGGATGTTCTCAGGAGTGAACCAACTTGGGCAGCGCCCGGTGTTGAGAACCAGCACCAGACACCTACAGCTGACAGCTGCAACCTAGCTCCCTCTTCCCAGCCACGTTCCACCAGGCTCGTGGGGCAAAGTCACCCAAAACATGCAGCCCTGCACGTGGAGGACCTAGCCTGCTGTGGACACGGGGCTGCAGCAGTCAGGACTGTGCCCTGAGCCCCAGAACCCAGACCAGCACTCAGGCCCTGGAGAGCCGCAGGGAGACTGCTTTCAGCCCCAGTGTCTCTGCAGCCAGCTGTGAAGACCAGGCCAGTGTGCACCTCTGACCTCAGTCTCCTCGTCTCCTAAGTCAGGCGGTCACCTGTACAGAGCAGGACAACAGGAGCCTCAGACGAGAACCCTGGGTCACCTTTCAGGGTCTCTGAACTTCCCTTTCGTCAGCGGATGCCATTCCTTGTTTGTTCTGGACGCAGAGGGAAGGTGATGGTGACGGGGCTGGCTCTGCGGGCTGCCTAGGCTATAGGGAAGGTGACCAGCATGTCCCTGATTTCCTGCACTGCCATCTGGGGTTGGCACTGAAGGCCCCATATCCTGGGGACCCCCTTGGTCTCAGGTAAGCTGATGCCTGCTAGAAGTAAGGCACTTGGTGAATACAGCTGCAGATGGACAGCAGCCCACCCCACCCTCCACCTACCTGGGCTACATAGCCTCGTCTGCCCCATGTCCTCTGAGGCACCATTGTCCTCTGAGCCTGAGGCTCTGGAGCAAGGGTGGCACTGCCCCATGGGTGTGCCCAGGAAGTGTTTAAGAAGCTCCAGTCTGGGGTTGGCGCCTTTCCATCCCCTGAGCAGCAGAGCCTGGGTGCAAACCACACCTCTTCATCCTGTCCAGATCTGAAGGCAGCTTGCTTCCCAAGACCAGAAAATGCCACAGTGCCCAGGCCTGACTGGCATCCTGACTCAGGGAAGTGGCCTTCTGGATTGAGGGACGTCCCAGAGATAATGAAATCCCAGCAGAACAACCCGTCAATTAAAGCCAGAGCCTGCGTTATCACGCCAGCTGCTGCCTGCACCCATCGAGAGAGTAGATTCCCAGGCTTCTCCCGCGGGGCCTCCTGCCCTGGTGGCACTCTTTGGTCAGGGTGGGGACATCTCCAGCCCTTGAGAAGGAGGCAGATGGACAGCCTGAGAGGAACTTGGTCCAGCACATGCATTCCGTGCCGCTACTTCCCAGACTTGAGAGAAGCCCCATGCAAGCTGGGAACCGACGCCTTCGACGCTCCAACTGCCGTGAGGGGAGGGAACGCAGAACATTCTTCTCCTGAAGTGAGTGTCTCCGAGCACTGGCCACAACCTGGGCCGTGTGCGTGACATCAGTTGCTGACTTGCCTTCCGGGGAGGCGATGCTGCTGTCTGCCAGGCCGCCTGCTGGTTGAGCTGTTCGCCAGCCCTGCTGAGAGGCCTCTTCTGCCCACACGCTGCTGTGGCCGGGCTCCTGGGGACCCCCTTCCTGGCTCCCACACGGCTTAATTAGGAGGCTTCGCAGACACCGTGCCCGTGTGCAGAGCGCCTCCCTGGCCTGGAAAGCGACGGGGCTGATTTGCTGAACACGATGATGTCCACGGAGCCCCTGCATAAATCTCCGTAATTCCCCAGGAAGGACAGCACCGGGAGTGTGGGTGACTTGAGGGGGCACACAGATCACCCATGGAAATGAAGGAGCCTGAAGATGGCCAGTAACGAGCTCCCTGCGCCTCCAGGGAACAAGTCTGGGGACATTGGTTTGCTGGGTACAGTCCTAATAAAAAGGGCCCTGTTTTGAAGAGGGAGCTCACATGTTCCAGGAGCCTTCTTATTTCCACCCCGCTGTGTAGGGGAGAGAGCTCTGTGACTCATGAAGGTTCAGGGGGTGGAGCAGGGCAAGATGGGCCAAGCGGGACAGATGGGCAGCTGAGAGCAGGACAGTGGTCCATGGGCACAGGTCTCGGGGTCGGTGTCAAAGCCAGCTTTAAGTTTATGGAAAAATCGAACAGGATGTGTGGCGAGATCCCACATGGTCCCATCCCTGGCTTCGCTCATGTGGCTGGCGTTGGTCCTCACAGTGACTGGCCCGGGTTTTCTTTAGGGCTCATTCTTGGTATTGTGCGCTTTGGGGTTTTGCCAACTGTGATGCCCTGAACCCACCACGACAGGGCCATGCGGGGGAGTGTGGCCCCCATATCCCTGGGGCCTCACTTGCTCCCCACCCAGCCCTGCAGGGCTGAATTCAACTCCCCCTTTCAGCCTGCAGCGCACATCTTTCCAGATGGACTCTTTGACTTCTTTATTTGAGGGGAGGGGTACCGTGGATTGAAGCCAGGGGTGCTTAACCACTGAGCCACATCCCCAGCCCTTTTTAGGTTTTATTTTGAGATGGGGTCTGGCTCAGTTGCTTAGGGCCCTGCTGACTTGCTGAGGCTGACTCTGAACTTGTGGTCCTCCTGTCTCAGCCTCCCAAGCTGCGATGACGGGTGTGTGCCACACACCTGAACTTCATTGACTTCCGTGAGAAACAGGAAGTCTGGTGGTCCCTTTGCAGTATATAGTATTCAGCCCTAATTAGATCCAATTGTAGCTATTTTAACTGAAGTCCTTCCCTTTGCCCGCCTCCATTCTAAAATTAGCCAGTCTCATGAATTGTGACCCTTAGCTCCTCCAAACAGAGTGAAGGACGCACTGCATCGGGTTAGAGACCCAAGCAGGTATCTGGCCCAGGTGAGCTCCTTAACCTGGGGCCTGCAGCAGGCAGAAGTCAACTTTTCCATGCTCACCACCTACGTGTTTGACTTTCTTATGGAACCTCCTTAGTTTTTTTGGGTTTTTTTATTTTTTTGTTTTTTGTCTTTTTTGAGAGAGAGGCACCCTGAGAGAGAAAGAGAGAATCAACTTCATTTAGTTTTTCATCTTTTTCATTGCTCCAACACTTCATTGTGTACATGGTGCTGGGGTTTGAAGTGTTCCTCATGCGTGCCAGGCAAGCACGAGCCACCGCTCACTGCTGAGCCACCGCTCCAGCCCCTGACATCTTAATACGCTCCTGATTTCCTCCACGTCCATTCACCACGGCTTGGTAGCTCCCTCCTCTTAGTGTCTTGGGAGCACAGGGCCTCCGCCCACTCACCTTCGGAGAAGGTGAGAGAGGTTTGTCTTGGGGGAGAAGGTGAGAGAGGATTGTCCTGGAGGAGAAGGTGAGAGAGGATTGTCTTAGAGGTAGAGGTGAGAGAGGAGAATTGTCTTGGAGGATGAGGTGAGAGAGGATTGTCTTGGAGGAGGAAGTGAGATAGGATTGTCTTGGGGGAGGAATTGAGATAGGATTATCTTGGAGGAGGTGAGAGAGGATTGTCTTGTAGGAGGAGGTGAGATAGGTGTATCTAGGAGGAGGAGGTGAGGTAGGATTGTCTTGGAGGAGGAGGTGAGAGAGGATTGTCTTGGGAGAGGTGAGGGAGGATTAACTTGGGGAAGGAGGTAAGAGAGGATTGTCTTGGAGGAGGAGGTGAGAGAGGATTGTCTTAGAGGAGGTGAGAGGATTGTCTTGATGGAGGAGATGAGAAAGGATTGTCTTGGAGAAGGTGAGGTAGGATTGTCTTGGGGAGGAGGT
>PVKS010043288.1:0-14967 GCA_004027875.1 Aplodontia rufa | reverse complement strand
TCTATTCCATTGGTCTTCTTCCCTGTCTTGATACCAGTACCATGCTGTCTTTGTTACTATGGCTCTATAGTATAGTTTTAGATCTGGAATGGCAAAACCGCCTGTTTCATCTTTCTTGCTTAGTAGAGCTTTGGCAATTCTTGGTTTCTTGTTGTTCCAAATGAATTTGAGAATTGCTTTTTCTATGTCTTTAAAGAACAACATAGGTATCTTTATAGGGATAGCATTAAATCTATATAAAGCTTTTGGTAGAATGGCCATTTTCATTATATTAATTGTGCCTATCCAAGAGCATGGGACATCTTTCCATCTTCTTAGGTCATCTTGGATTTCGTTTTTCAATGTTCGGTAGTTTTCATTGAAGAGATGTTTGATTTCCCTTGTTAGGTTGATTCCCAAGTATTTTATTTTTTTTTAAGCTATCTTGAAATAACTGAATTCCTGACTTCTTCTTCAGTCCTGTTATTATTGGTATAAAGGAAAGCTATTGATTTATGTGTGTTGATCTTGTATACTGCCACTTTGCTAAATCTACTTATGAGTTCGAGCAGTTTACTGATGGAGTTTTTTGGATCTTCTAGATACAGGATCATGTCATCATCAAATAGAGAGAGTTTGACTTCCTCTCTTCCTATTTTTATCCCTTTGATTTCTTTCTCTTGCCTAATTGCTCCATCTAGGGTCTCAAGAACAATATTGAATAAAAGAGGTGAGAGCGGACATCCTTGTCTTGTTCCCGACTTTAGTGGAAATGCTTTCAGCTTTTCTCCATTTAGTATAGAAGTTTTTTTTGTCCATTAAAAAAATTAAATATGATGTGTTAGAACATTTGGATACAATGATCCATGAAAAGCTGTAAAAATATGTTTTACCCATGAATTTTTTCTAGGGGTAAGGCAATTCCTCGGATATGAAGAAATTTACAATTAAATAAGTATTAAATATTGTCACCTATCATATCAAAATGAATTAATTATAACTGATACAAAAGAGAACTTGAGGATATATTTAGCTGAAGGAAAAATTCCAAGGTTGTGCTGCAAATAGAGGAGCTTTAAGAAAGTTCTCAGCTCAGTATTGCTCCAGCGTTGCATATTTTCTCTATAACAAGGTGGTGGTGCATTCTGTTAATGTGGCTCATAATCATGCAGGGATAAATGTAAAAATTATATATCAATTAATAAGATAGACAGTTTTTTAAATTTCTAAATAACCCAAGATATTAGAGAAAAGGGTGAAATATAATCCTGAGATAATATTAGCTCTAAACCAATAAAACCATCAGTTACTTAGGTGTTTTAGAGTTGGAAGAAGAGGAGTCTGTGGCTCAGAATTCAGATGAGGAGAGATTTACATCTGGACTGGAGCTCAATGATCAGACATCCTTGGACTGTCACTTCAGGTCAGTACTCACATGCAGGAGTAAAAGTTTCCAACCTTCCCACACAAAGAGGTATGCCTGAAGACCTCCATCTGGATGTCTCAGGAGATCAGTGCTGCCTACCATCCTTCAAATCCTGCCATTCCTAGCCTTGATCCAATCCTCTATCAACATTAGTTCCTGGTTTCAAAGTATTTTTTAAAAAGTGTCTACTACTGTGAGAAGGAAATGGCACTTCAAGGGTTAAAATTGAAAGCCTATATAGTTTGTTAAAGTTCTCTGCAATCTTCAAGAACAGACTTCTCATTCTCTTGTTAAAAATTCATTTGAATTTTTGGTAAAATGAAGTTCTATGCAAAACAAAGTCAACACAGCCGTAAAAGCAAAAATGAAAGTAGCTGATTCAGACATGCATTCCAAAGGTGGAGAGAAAATGAGTTCCTCAACATTGTTTGTCCTACTTAGCAGACGAAAAAAAAGATGCTTGACACTGCAGTATTAGATGAAAACAGAGCGAGGATAATATTCAAGAATCATTAACCTGAGTCAGAACTGAGTCCTTGCACATGCAAGGCAAGTGCTGTAACCACTGAGCCACTGCTCCAGACTCCTCTTACACATCTTTAAAATCAAAAGGCACAGTTAATTGACAACAAAAACTTCCTATATATTTTGATATATCTTTCATTAATAAAATAAATGTTTAAAATGAGAACCATGTGTCTTAGGTTTTCATTTGAAAGAGGCTTCTAAGATTTTCAGTGATTGATAATTGAAGCATAAAATAGACAAAGTCTCAGTCAGAGATGCCTTCCTGTAACTCATACCTTTCAATTGTTGGCTTCAAATAAAGATACACTTTTAAAAATTTATATACATAACATATATTTTTTCTGATTTCTTCATATATTGAATAATAGTTCTTCTAGCTTAGGAGATGTATATCTAACATTCTTCTCATAAATATCGAACTTGATCAATGGAACAACTTTTTATTCATGTATTTGGGTGTGTCTGTGCATCTTAATATGTACATAGTTTCATTTAAAAAAATTATTAGTAGAATGATGTTAACCTTTCCTATTTCATAATGTAGTTTCTTTAACATACTTGCAAAGAAATTTTATAAATATATTTGTTTTCAAAAGTGTATCACTTTCCATGATTGTTATAGCAAAATACTGTGAATTAGGTGTCTCAAAGCAATAGAATTTATTCCATTACAGTTTTGGAGACAACAGTCTGAAATCAAGGTGTTGGCAGGGTTAAGTTCTGCCTGAAGGTTCTGAGTGTATACCTTTCCTTGCCTTTTCCCAGCTTCTGGGGTTGCTGCCAATTGTTGGGATTCCTTGTGTTGTAGAATCTCCATTGCAGTCTCTAGTTAGAAATCATTTGGTCTCCTCCTCTTGGTGTTCCTACCAGCAGATTTCCTCTTCTTATAAGGATGCCAGTCACTGTATTAGAGCTCACTCTAATCTGGTATGTCCTCAACTCTGTTTTCAAATAAGGTCACATTCACAGATATCAGGATTCAGGACTTGACTATGTATTTTCAAAGGGACATAACTCAACCCAGAACAAGAGATAAGAAAGACAAGAAAGATGAGTAAAACAGAAAGGAAAAAAAACAGTACATCACAGGAAAAACTGAGAGTCTGCAGGCAGAGGAGGAGAGTGAAAATGTAGGAAAGATGGGTGTGCCTGAAACACACTAAATAAAATGAAATGTGTAAGGCGAAGCAGATAAGAAACACGATTCACGTACTTCATACATATGAAGCAAATTACAGAAATATATATGAAGAAAGCAGAAGAAAAATATTAATATTTACAAGTACATCTTTATTTGAAGCCAACAACTGAAAGCGATGAGTTATAGGAAGGTAGCTCTGTCTGGAAATTTGTCTAGTTATATGCTTCCATTACTACTTACTGGAAATCTTAGAAGCCTGCCTCTTTCAAACGAAAACCTGAGACACATGGTTCTCATTTTTAACATTTATTTTATTAATGAAAAGTATACCAAGATACATAAGAAGCTTTTGTTATCAATTAACTGTGCTTATTTACTTTCAAGATGTGTAAAAGGGGGCTGAAGCAGTGACTCAGTGGTTATAGCACTTGCCTGGCATGCATGAGGACCCAGGTTCAAATCCCAGCAAACATACAACTAAGTGTCAGAAAAATACAAAATCAGATGAAAAAAATAAATAAAATTTGTTCTCTCTTTCACTCTCCACTCTCTCCCTGTTTAACAAATGCACACACACACACACACACACACACACACACACACACACACTATATATATATATATATATATATAACATGTATGATATCATGCCCCATAATTTTCCCCACCTAGCTTCATTAATTCAGCTCTGCTGTTAGTCTAGTATAAAATAGCTAATACCAAGACAGTGATGCCTGTCCTTTGCTTGTTTAGTCAAAATGTCAATCTCAGTGAGAGAACTAAAAAGACATCCAGTTACAAGTTTAAATTTAAGACTTAAATGGAAGTGTACAAGCTTGCTGAAATTCAAACAAAATAGTAAGCGGTTTGTATTTAGAGAGGCTTAAAATTTGCTCAGTGTGACATATGAAAACTACATTTTACTACTTAGTGCAATGATGTACATGTAGCTACAGACAGCACAGCATCAATTCAGTGTTCCATAATAAAGTACTATAAAGTGGGAAGCTTATGAGCAGATATTTATTTATCACTGTTCTTGAGGCTATGAAGTTCAAGGTCAAGATGCTAGCAAGCTTGACATTTCATGAGCCCCATCTTTTGGTTCAATAGTGGTGCCTTGTTGCTGTGCCCTTGACTTTCAAAGAGGCGAGGCAGCTTTCTTGGGTCTATTTTATAAAGGAGAAAGGCCACCTCTTAATACCAGCGCATTGAAAACTTGGTTTCAACTTGCAAATTTGAACACAAACCTCTGATCACGGCATTTATTAAACTTCAACTTTGGGGTTTTACTAATTTTTGAAAACAATTATCTAAAATTCCTTTAAAATTTCTGAAGACATATATCAGAGCACCAACATCAAATTAATAAAATGACAATTCCCATATACCATGATGAAAATTTTAAAAAATAAAAAAGTATCATTATAGAAATATATGCATTAATATGTGAACACAACTTTAAGCTCATAAATTTGAACATAAATTTAAGCTCATCTGTATTGGTTATAGAGCCATATATTGCTCAACAATGTTCTGAGGAATAGGTCATTAGGTGATTTTGTTATTATATAGTGTATATTTACACAAAGATAAATACAATGTCACTATTGAACCACAGTTATATATGTTGACTGCCATTGACCAAAATATCATGTGGCATATATCTGTATTTATGTATGTATGTGTGTGTGTGTGTGTGTGTAACTGTGTGTTAAACAACCATGAAGCCTCTTTCTTTAAGAATCCTTTCTACTTGTAAAGATACATTATCTTGCTTGAGAGAAAGCAGAAGTCACACCTTGCCTAATTGTGCCTATCATGGGAGATGTGGGTCAGTTTAAATCAAGGAGATATCAATCTGCAAATTCACTTGAGCCATATTTAACTTTGCATTTTAATGAGTAATGAAAATGATGCTTTTATTTCCATCTTTATTTTTCAGTTATTACCTCCATAGATTTTAAACTTGTTCAACAAACAAAGGCGTGATTTATCCATCCTCCAATATTCCAATAATAAGCAATATTTAATGCAAATATAGATAAACTGATTTATAAAATCAGAAATCTGAGAATTGCTGTATTCTTTTCTTTCTTTCAAATCATCTAACTTGTTATTCAGTCACCCATTTGACTAGATTTGCAAACAGATTTTTTTTTTCAGTTTTGCTACATGTATCCAGATGGCGCACTTTGGTTTAGTTTTCATCTGTTATCAGACTACCAAAGTCACTTTCCTATTTCCAGAGTCACCCTTACCCACTCAGTTTAAAAACCATTCATAACACCCAAAAGTCATTCTGCCTTTTCTACTTAAAATCCTTGACTGGCTTCTGCTTTCACAGAATGAATTCCAAACTTCTTTGAGTGATATTTGAGACCTTCATGAGGCCTTCCACACGCCTTTCCCATCACCTTTTCATACTTAATGTAGCCATCTGTTTCAGTCAGCTTTTTCACTGCTGTGACAAAAAGACCTTACAAGAACAATTTTAGGAGGAAAAGCTTATTTTGTAGCAGACGGTTTCAGAGTTCTCAGTCCATAGATGGCTGAGTCCATTCCTCGGGGTGTGAGATGAGGCAGAACATCATGGCAGAAGTGGTGCTGGAGGGAAGTGGCTCAATACATCACACCAGGAAACAAAGAGAGACTAAGCTCAGCTCACCAAATATATACTCCAAAACCATGTTCCCCAGTGACGCACCTCCTCCTGCCACACCCTACCAGCCTACAGTTACCACTCAGTTAAATCCCTCATTAGGAGAGTAACACACTGACAGGGTTAAGGCTCTCATAACCCAATCATTTTGCCTCTAAATTTTCTTGCATTGTCTTACATGTGAGCTTTTGAGGACATCTCCCATCCTAACTGTAACAACTTCCCTACCTGTGATTTCCTAAAACAGTTATGCCAGGAATTACCTTCATCCATTTATTTACCTAGCTCACGCTCATTATTCAAAACTCAGTTCAAAATGTACTCATGAAGCAACACTTTCTCCAGTTTTGTCTCTAGGCAGAAATATATGCAGCCTACCTGCTCCCATACACCTCCATGTAGGCTCACTTAGTATATTCCAATGATCAATTCATACAACATCCTCTCTTGGTAGACTAGTAAATAGTTGAGTCAAAGATCTGTCTTAGGTTTCTATGGAAGTCCCTATTTTATATAACATATTGATCACTAGGTGCCGTATAGGGTGAACATTTTACAACAAATAGAATGAAACTAAATTTTTATTTGAAATTAGGAGCTTAATTCTTTGTTCATTTTGTTTTTTTCTAACAAAATATTTGAGGCTGAAACTTTATAAAGAGAAGTTTACTTGGCTGATGATTCTAGTGGTTGGGAATTGCAAACCCCATCACCCTTGCGTATGGCTGCACCATATGGTGGAGAAGTGGACAGAAAACTGGCTGCATGCACAAGGGGCATATGTGCAAGCCCAGAAATGAAAGCAAGTAAGAAGGGGCCACACTCACTCCCTCTCTTGGGGACTAACCCATTTCTCATGAGTGAACCATTTCACAAAACCAACATCAATCCCTTTGTGAGCTTCATCAAGGCCCAGTCGTATCCCACTGTATCCCATCTTAAAGATTCACTTCTCAATATTGTCATACTACGGAATAGAGCATCAGCATATGAATCTCCAGGGGGGATAAACTATTTCTGACCATCAAAAACTCTAAACTGTAAAAGCATCCATAATATTCAAGACAAACTGTGTTTAAAATTAGAACAGATTAGGGTGATTATAAGTTTTTGTTTATTGGAATTTCTCATCCTTGGCAAAGTCTATCTAACATAAAATTGTTTGGAGAGTACTTCCTATACTATTGGAATATCGTGATGATGGGAACAATAGGTCCTTCCATACTGCAGATTTTATTCAAGTCTTTATTTGGCAGGAGGCACACCAGGGCCAGCTTTGGATATGAAAGTGTCCAAATTCAGTACAATATGTAAACAGCACAGGTTTCCAGGAAGGGGAAAGATAACATAGTGTTGTCATTTTAAAAAGGATGCTATCTCAGTGTCTGCAAAGGATTTAAATTTGATGGGTTAATGCTTTGAACTTAATGGGATAATTTTTTTTTGTCTTCTGTAAAATAAAATCTACTTGGATTGAAACTTTGAGGGAATGGATAGAGAAAGCTCTCATTTATCTGCCTTGCCAGGTGCTGAGGAAATAATTAATCTTCGATTGGGAAATATTTTCTTCTAGGCTCTCTATCTTAAATTCTAGTATACAGGTGATTAGAAGCTGTTAGGATGGAGAAGACAACTGAACATATTTCTAAGTTGTTTGCGTTTTACAAATGAAAAAAATAAATCTGGATAAACTATTTCATGAACCTTCTGTTATTGAAAATTTAGAGGAGGACAGTCAATGTGAACCATCGGGGTTTACTTCTCCAGAATATCTCCAACTCCCTAAAATGAGGAACTGTCCTTAACTTGGTGGCATAAACACCATGGTCCTTTAGCAGATCTTCAGTTACAGTTTGAACACAATACTCATCAGCACTTTGGATAACGATGCTATAGATACTTCTAACACAATGTGTTTACTTGGGGAAAGGTAAGGAGGTACACTGTGGCTTTTAAACACACACACGTGTGTGTACACACTACACACACACACAGACACAAACACACACAATCAGGGGCTATTGAATGGGTTGCACCACAAGAGTTCCAGAGGTATTGTTCACACAAAACAGAAAATCCTTTAAAAATCTTTTAAGATATTCTTACTTATGGTAGAACATTTTTTCTTGAACACATTCTTCCAAAAATTACTACTGCTTTAAATCTCCAGATTTCTGACCTTTACCATCACACTAGTTTCATGCCAAGTGTGTGGTAAGTAGATAGCAGCTTCTTATATGATGAGCATTACAAGAAATCAATGAGTTTTTGTCAAACACTTCAACAATTCCTATGCACATGCGTGTGCTCACGTGTGTACACACACAAAATCTCAATTTCCCCTTCAAATTTTCTATTGTCTCTTCAATTAACAAGCACTATTTTAACTTCTCACAGAACTTCCCTTTCTCCTGGGACACCGGAAATACTTAGAATACTTTCAGAGGAAAATATCTCTTTTAAAGTATATAGCAAATGCTAATTGATGCCTTTTTAAGAGCTGCAAGCATTGTGTTCTCATTAGAAGACGGTTTCAGTTTTCCCAAGTGCGTAGTAATCTCAAGGAGGTCTCTCACTTGTCCTCTGGCATGAAAAAAAATTCTCTTAATGATACCAATTAAGAGGTGCGAATGTCATTTCCACATCTTTGTTCTGTTTCAGGTCAGCAAGTCTAGGGCTCAAAACAAAGTCATAACAACTTTATTGAAGCTTGTAGACTTTTGTAACATTAGATAGGAAAGGCAGGTATTTTGAAATAACTGCAAGTGTCTTTTATCATTTTCAATAGGGAATTACATTATTTATACTCTTTATTTATTGCTGTAATTTCTCTATAAAGCAAAATAAGAAAAAGTTGTAGAAAATGTGCTCTAGTATCACCTGACTCTTATTTAGTTAGTATCAATTATGATTTTAAGGGTAAGTCATTAATTGTTATTATATCCCTTTAAACAAACAATACGATTTTTAGATAACATGCTTTGGATTGCTCTTTTGAAGAATGAATTGGACACTCATTCTGTTGTACTTTTTATTTTGACCTCCCATCCAAAAATGTTGATTCCCTCCTCCTTAATGTTTACATGTGCCCATTCAGCAATAATTTGTCACTTCTATCCGGATCAGCTTGTACTATAGTGCCATTCAAAATCAGTTCTGCTCAGTGAGGTGGTAAAGATCTATGGCTTCTTGAGTAATCGAGCTAACAGCTCAGCAGTGAAGTATGGTACATAGGTAGCAGGGTCATGTTGCAGGAGGCATTTTAATCCTGCAGAAGCAGTAAGAAACGTTTGCTCCTGCGGGAAAATCCCATGGTTCCCTTACACACAAAATTTATGTTTTCTAATGGTACTTAAAACACAATTATTGGTGATGCAATTATTTCAATTATTTTATAGCTATTTTTATGTAATTAGTTAAGAAAGTAATTGTTTAGCACATATGTTGGTTTCATTATGAAAAATGGCACATATTTACATAAATTTAAATTAATGTTTATTTTTAATTTTAAGAACACAGTAAAACTAAAGTGAAAATACAGTTAAAGTTATATTTACTTTAGGTGATATTATGATCAACAATATTATTTGTGTCAAACCTGATAGTTCTAAAAACTCTTATGCAGAGTTCTGAGTATCAATCTACTTTTCCCACTCTGCTGAACTATGTAAACATTTCTTTAAAGCAGTTTCAAAATTCATTAGAGTATAAAAATCAACCTCTCAACCCTTTAGAGTACTTGGGTTATTGTTCTTATTTTTACATATAAGCAATTGAAAAGCCATAGAAATTACATTATTTTCTATGATCACTGAGGAATAAGTAACCCAATAAGCTCTCAGAGGCATAATTATATTCAGGGTCCTGTGTCTTGTTTGTCACAAAATATAATGAAATCTTCTCCAAATATTAATTCTAGGGAATTGCTATAATCAAGTTCTTCAAAACTTATCCAGAAAGCCACTATAACCCAGTCAAGGCAAACTGCAAATGAGAGGTTACGCTCAATGCATTTTTAGCAGAACTACTCACGGCTCTACTCACATTTCCTACTTACCTATTTTCTTTTTCATCATTTAAACTATTTCTCTTAATAATAAAGTCATAAACATAGTAAACAAACCAGTATAATTTAAAATAAAAAGTAAAGTTTTCTCATTATTACAGTGGTGTCAAATCTACTCCTCCATAAGTGACTACTCCTAAAAACTTCTTGTATATATTTCTATAATTAAATGTACAGAGAAATATATGAATGTGTGCACAAACATACATATAACACATTGTTTCATATATATGTTATATGTGTATATACATTTTGTATATATATGTATATAGATACAGAAATACAGATATATGGAGAGAGAGAAAGTTAATTCATGGAATCATATTTCTTAAATGTCTTTGTCTTTCCATTTGGACATATATAATCTCTTACATTTTCTAATGTGACATTCTATTCCACTGTACTTAAAACATTATGGATAATAATTGCTTATCCAATCATCTATCAGTGAGTTATTTATATTCAATATAACTCTCTATTATGTTTATTTCTAAAATTAGAATTTTTGCATCAATGAATAGATATATTTTGTATTTTTGATCAACATTAAATTCTGTATACAGTTTGCTGCAATTTAAAATATCATTAATACTCTTAAAAAAAGATACTGTTGGACTGCATCCTTGACAATAGTTACCATTATCAAATCTTATATCTTAACTATTAAAATTGTATGTTACCATGTACATGATTTTTTATTAGCTTTCATAATAATTCATGAATTCTCTTTTCATAGTTTTGGTCCAAATTTATCTCTTTCTCTAATGTTTTGATCTTTGGCAACTTTTGCAAATATTCCCTGGCACTTGACCTATTTAGAAATCTCTTGCCACAGATGTTCCATAAGGACTAAGCAGCTTTTGGTTCTCGGCATTTGCTCTTCATTGTTTTGACTCAGAGCATTTCCACATGCACAGAGACACATGCAGATGAATGTCACCTCTTGGAACAGTCTTTCTGTCCATCAGTTTGCTGTTATTCTATTTCAGATTTCATCTTTTAGTTCACCCTCCGAAATAATTTTGAGAAACTTCAGACTAATTGTGATGCCCCTACTCTAGCACGTAACTTATTTCATACTGATGTTTTCTGCTTAAGTATTAATGTTTGCTGGTAAACATTTAGTTTTAAAAGGAAGATAGGACATACATTTACAACCCTGGCTCCTAGTACAAAAACCTAGTACAAAGTAGGCATTCATAGCAGATTTGACCTAAACACATCTCCATGGAGTAAACATAGTGTAGAATATTTGCATATATGTTGAGTAACTAAAAAAGAATGTTTCAAATTTATATTAAACTGTGTTTTAATTAATAATTTATAAAGAAATTATTCTATAAATGTGACTAATGCCCTACCAAATATTTGACATTATTTATAAAAATGGCAAATGGCTGCATTTAACTTTTTACATACTAAGACCTTTTTGTGAATTTTGTATTGTGACTTACAAAAGCTATGTGAAGGGTGGTGGAATATATATTATAGAGAATCTACAAATAAAAATGAGATTAAAAGAACTTCAGAATATATCACTATCACAGACTGTTAGGTAACAATCAGGGTAACTGAATTCCAGGTTTCATTGATTCTAATACAAAATTTTAAGTGTCTCAAGAAAAATACATTATTTCTATTTTTGAACTAACACCAAAGACTCAGTTACATACAAGATAATTATAAAATATTTCCCATTATATTCCTTCTGTCTTCAATGTTGTACATTATACATTCTTGATTTTTTTGTTTTTACATTTATGGAATCAGTGCTAGAATTTGTATTTTTAATTCTACTGATGTTTTCCAGTGCAGTAGTTGATTTTAGAATATTAAAAATTGTTTGAATTGGGGGGAGAAAACTTTCTTGGTGATAATTTACTTATTTTTATATGCTACTGGATTTGATTGTTTTGTTGAATATTTCTGTATCTGTGCTTAAAAAATTTTTTTTAAATGTTGCCTTATTTGTTAGATTTGTTATTAGGGTTTTGCTGGCTTTGTAACAATGAGATGCATTTCCTCTTCTATTTTCTGAAAAAAAATAGAAAATGATATAATTTCTTTCTGTATATTACAAATGTAAGTATAAAATGATTTTTTTTTTTAAAGATGGTACAACTCATACTCCCCTGCTCTTCCCAGCTAAGTTCAGCCAGTACAATGCAATAGACAACAAAAGGGGAACCCTGAGGAGTGGGAAGGGAAGAATGGACCATTCAGACTCCGTGGCTGGAGGAAGGGCACAGCATAGGAAGTCTGGTAAAGCACTCCCTGACACACAGCAGAAGAATAAAGCTAGATTCTGATGTTTCGAAGTCTCAAGTTAGTGAGAAAATAATGTAGCCACTGACACTCATCACCTGCCTAGAGCCAATGGGATCTGGCCAACAATACTATGTGAGCCTGGCAGCACTGGAAACAGGATGGACCAGAACACAACTGGCAAAAATCAGAGGACTGCTGTCCTTCCCCACAGTAACTAAGTTTTGCCTCATCTCCCCAAAGAAGCACCATTCATGTGGGGTCACCAGCAACTGGGATCTCATTAAAGCAAGAGCTAGGCTGGGGGATAAAACCTCTGTCCCCGACAGGAAAGGAAGATCCTATTGGAAAAACAGGAAAAGCCCAGAATGTTTAATTATTCTAATGGCCCTGTGTCCCCTCCATCACCTGTAGATATTGGTGGCCAGGGAGCGCCAGTAAAGGGGACCACCCTACAACAAGTGGTCTCATTCAGGGACTGCTTCAGTGTTAAATGGTCATTGGACTCACAGTCTGCATCTGTAGGTCAGAACCTATGCAATAAAGCCAATGAAGTGACTGCATTAATTAGGACACTGAGTATCCTAAATTTTTCAAAATGTCCTGAAGGCAATTAAAAAAAAATCTCCCATCGTGCCAAGAATCAGGGAAATCACAACCTGGAAAAAAATAAAAGTCTTTAACCTTAGACAATATAATGATGAATCAAATATTAAAAATATCTTCCAAGGATTCTAAAGCACCAATAATAGAAAAGCTCTAACAATCGATTTCAAATTCTTTGAAACAACTGAAAACAAAATAGAGACACATGCAAAAAAGGTAAAAGGTATAAAACAGAAAAAGTAGAAATTATAGAAATAAAATGTACAATAATATAGGAAGAAAAATAGCTTGTTGGAAGAACTCTGTAGAACAGTGAATATAACAGAAGATCAAATAATTGAATTTGAGAAGAAACCAGTGGAATTTGCCCAGTCTAAACAAAAGAGAGAAGAAAGGTTAGGAGAAAAAAAAAGAACAAATAACAAAAAACAGTGGGGTAGAGAACAAAGATTGAGGCCAAGGGAGGAGGGATGGGGAAAGGGAGGAGCTGGATAATAAAATTGATCAAATTTTACTATGTATATATATATATATATATAATATGTGAATAAAATTTTATATATGTGCATATATATCTGTACATACACACATGTACATATATATACATATTTATATGCATGTATATATATATGCAATCAACTTAAAAAAACAATAAAGAAAAGGAAGGGAGACCACTAGAATAGAAGAAGAAGAACAGGAGGAGTGAGAAGGTAGGGAAAGAGGAAGTACTGAGGATTAAAATGGAGCGAATTATATTTTATACATGTCTGATTATGTCAAAATGACCCCTCAATTATGTATAACTATAATGCACTAATAAAAAATTTTAAATAAAAGAGCAAAGCATCATGGATCTAGGTAAACAATTAAGATTCAGTCTTTTTGTTATGCAAGTCCCACTAGTAGATGTTAATATGGTACTTGGACTCAAAAGCACATGGCTCATTTCTTTAGCAAGTGGTTATCTCATGCCTGGTGTCCAGAGCAGGCTCTCTGGAAAGCTGGAGAATTTTCAGAAGCATTGCGTGTAGCTTTTTGCTTAGCAGGTCCTTTTGAAACATACTTGTTTTCTCTCACATTTTACTATAGGCAGCGAGAAGAAACCACTCTGTATCTTTCACACCTTGCCTGGAAATCTCAGCTAAATAGCCAACTTCATCATTTGCAAGCTCTACTTACCAACCAACAGAACACAATTCAGCCAAGTTTCCTGCCACTTTGTAGTATGGACTCCTGCCACATCCAATAATATCTTCCTCATTGCTTTCCCAGGCATCACCAGGAGCAGCATTAGCATTTGTATTTCTACCAGCATTCTCTTCAGGATAATATATGCACCTCTAAGGTGAAAGAACACCCTGCAGTTCTCCTTTTTTTTTTTTTTTTTTTTTTGCAGGCCTCACTGGAATTACATGTAACATTATATTTCTGCCAACAATCTCTTAAAGGAAAACTAGACTTTTTGTATTAAGGGCCTCAAAACTCTACTACTCTCTACTCATTGCTCATTTCACATTCTAAAGTATTTATTACAGCAACATCCCAATTCTTTGTAATTTTTAAAAAAATCTTTAACACTTTGTTAGGGCTGCCATAACAAAGTACTAGAGAATGAGCAATTGACTTAAAAAAGAAAAGACAAAAATGTGAAATGTATTCCCTTCAGTTTCTGGGAGGGTAGAAATCCTAAATTAAGGTATTGGCCAGGCTACGGCTTACTTTCAGCCATTTCAACCTGTTCCTAGCTTCTTACAGGCTGCTGGCAAACCTGGATATTTCTTGGCTTGTAGGGAGGAGTGTCTCTCCATTCTCTGCCTCCACAGATGCATGGGAATCTTATATCTGTTCCTCTGTTTTAACCTCCTATAGACACTAGTCAGTTCATGCTACTCAGGATTTCATTTTACATTAATATTCACAAAATTATAAAAGACCCAGTTTCCAAAAAAGGCCACATTCTATGGTTGTGAGTTTCTGGGAGACACTCCTCATACATTTTATAAATCATATTTGATGATTCAAACAAAAATTATAACACCATCTTATATATAAGAAAATATTATGTAAAAGAATTAAAGGCAAAGGAGATCAGATAGAAAAATGGTTTCTGTACTGCACTCTAAGTTTTTTTTTACTTTTTTTTATTTTATTTTTGAGCAACCTTACAAGATTTTAACAAAATAATATAAAATGTGTATATATTCTGGATATTGCATTTATCCCCAGGAGTACCCCCCCCAATTACCCTCCCTTATCCCTCCCTTCCCCTTCCCACTATAACTCTAAAAAAAGTA
>PVKS010043287.1:0-15002 GCA_004027875.1 Aplodontia rufa | reverse complement strand
GGTTTGTATGCCATCAATGGGTTCATTCATTAGAGACTCCCCTGTCAGCTTTTTACCTATTCATTTTAGCCATTAATAATCACTCTTTGCCTAAATCCATCATTCATTAGGAATGGCAAAATAGCAATATTTCACATCTATCATTTTTTCTACATTTAGCAGCTGGAATTTGTCTAAAAAGAACTTTCCCATTCAATTGATTTAGTTAACCTATGTACAGTTCACATAGGAAAGGCAGGATACTTTTAGTGCTTTTCAGATGAGTTGTTTCAGCTTCTTCCAAATGTGACCAAAAGACTGAAGAAATTAAAATGAATAAGATCTTTAATATGATTGGCCTAACCCAGTGCTAAATGTAGCACTGTGCTATGGTTTTTTAATAATTGCCAGTTGATTTTTATTGATTGATTTTCAGAGACAGCTGCTATTGGACCAGATCTTATGCAGTAAGTTGGATAATTAGTGAAGTTTATCAATCTTTTGTGTGTATGTATATATATATGGTTTTATATATTTAAAATATAATTTAAGGGACTGGAGTGGTGACTCAACAGTATAGTGCTTGCCTGGCATGTGCGAGGACCCAGGTTTGAACCCCAGCACCACATACACAACTCAGTGTTGGAGCGATGAAAAACTGTGATTGATTCTCTTTCTCTCTCTCTCTAAAAGAAAAAATAATAAAACAGGATAAAATATATTTTAAACTTTTACCTGTTAGGATTTACCTAACTTATACTGTGCTTTCTTAAGATTTTGAGTGTATCTTGGATAAAAGAAAAAAACCTCTTCCTTATGGAAGCCATAATATAACTTTGGGAAAATTACCAGGAACATACTGGGAACCAGATACCCAAATACTTGGATCAAGTCTTCCACCAGGAGCTGAAAGGTAATTTATTTCTTAGCTTTAGATTTTATCTAAAATGGTAAGTTTGGTATCATATTATGGCCTCAGTTATCAAGGATGGGATTGTAATAGTACGTGCTCTTCATGCAGCTCATGCAGTTTACCTGTGCACATTTGTCTTTCCTGTGGCTTCTGCTCTAATGTCCTACCTTCGCCTGTCCAAAGCCTAGGAATTTTGTGGAAGTGCTGACCTGCTTATCCTCAACTGGATATAAATAGCATTTTCTTCTTTCTTCTTTTGCATGCCTATCTCTCTGTACTTTTCTGGTAACACTTAGCCACCTCCTGCACTGCTTTAGTTACTGTACCTCATGTTCTTTGTTAGAGTATAAGCTATGCTGTTTTATCTTTATGTGTAAAGATATATATATATATACACACACACACACACACACAAATACATATATATATATACATATATATAGTAGGCATGTGATAAGTATATATTGGACAAATTAATGAAAGTTACTAGAATTTGATCTCATGAATAACTTTAATTGTTATCAGTTACTAATTTCTTAGGTGGAAAAAACTTGGTTTACTCATTTGTATTTACTTGGCTCTCATTACTTTATAAAAATGCATTCTTGTTCCTGAAAGGCTTGTAATTATTGAGTTTTTCATTTAAATTTTGGAAGTAAATATTCATTTTTATCTTACATAGGATTGCTTTTGAATTTTTGGATCAACGAGCTTTTTGTAGAAATATTCCTCACTTAAAAGGAAAATCTGCAATGAAAAACAGACATTTGGAAATTTTGGGCTATCATGTTATTCAGGTATGAAATGTTCATGTAATTCAGCCTTTGAAAGCCCAGGAAGGGGCTGGAGGATGGCTCAGTGGTTATGGTGCTTGCCTGGCATGCACAAGGACACAGGTTCAGACCCCAGCACCATGTACACAATAAAGTGTTGTAGCAACGAAAGCCACATGAAAAACTAAATAAAATTGATTCTTTCTCTCTCTCTCACTGTCCTTTTTAAAAAAAAAAGAAAAAAGAAAAAAAGTCCAGGAACACTAGCTATACATATGTTTTCTTTTAACATGAAAGTTCTGGAATTATCTTTTTTATATTAAAAAAAAGTTAGGGGCTAGAGCAGTGGCTCAGCGGTTATGATGCTTGCCTGGCACACCTGAGTATGCGGGTTCGAACCCCAGCACTACATACACCATGAAGTGTCAGAGCAACGAAAGCCAGTAAATAAAGCCACTAAATAAAACAGTTAAATAAAGTTGATTCTTCCTTTCTCTCACTGTCCTTCTCTCTTTAAAAAAAAAAAAAAAAAAGTTCAAGTATCTCTGAAACATCTTTTTTTAGAATAAGAAATGAAAACTCATCATTCTTTTGTTGTCTTTAGAAGATCTGTTTATTTGTGTATGTAGTTTATGAGAGAGAAGCACTATGGACATGGACAGAGTTAAAAAGGAAAAGGCTAATATGTGAGCATAAAGAGAATATAGAGGAAAATGTCCATTGTTGGTGTTGTAGGAACAGGGGGATGAAAGGAGCTATTGAAAAAGGTCTTCTAGCCAGCATCAAGAAGAAACACCCACTTAGTTTCCAAAAAGGGTTCAAAGGCTATGCTTTTGTAAACTAATTTCATAGGATTCCTACATTTTTACTCAGTAGAGCTGATAAGTTTTCCTGGTTGTTTTTTGTAGCTGGCTTGAAACTTTCATTCAAACTACTTTATTTTACAGATCCCTCATTTTTTTTCAGATCCCTTATTTTGAATGGAACTCTATGGAATTGTCAAAAAAAGATGCTCGGTTGGACTACTTGAGAGAACGTATATTTGGAGAAAGAAAACCATGATTGTAAATTTTTATTTAAAATGAGTTATTATGGTATCTCACATTTGTATGTGTTTTAAGTGACCTGACAAATTAAAAAAATAATAGGTGCAAATATGCTGAGGTGGCCTATTTGAGACTAATAATTGATCCATTGTGACTGGAGCAGAACAAGTTGGGAATGGGGTGGGAGTATAATAAAAGGAAAGGTAAGCAATAACAGACAAATATATACAAACTCATGGCTACTTGAGTGAGATCAGAAGCTATTGGAGGGTTTCAAGTGAGGAATGATGAGAACTCACATTTTAAATACATCACTCTGGTTTCCCTGTTGAGATGAGAAAAAATTAAGGAGCAAGTATAAGCAGGCCAGAAATGGATCTTGACCACTGAAAGGACTTTTCAGTACTTTAAGCAAGAAATGGATACTGGCTTGGAAGTTGGAGGTAATGAGAAGTGGTTTTTTTTTTTCTTTTTTGAGAGAGGGATAGTGAGCGAAAGAGAATCAATTGAATCAATTTTATTTAGTTTTTTTTTTCCATGTGGCTTTCGTTGCTCTGAGACTTTGTTGTGTACATGGTGCTGGGGTTCAAACTTACGTACTTATACTTGTGCATGACAGACAAACACTGTAACCACTGAGCCACCACTTCTGCCCAGAGAAGTGGTTTTTACACTATTTTTTACAATGTATTTTGAAGGCAGAGGCAACAAAATTTGCTCACTGGTGGATATGAGGGAAGAGAGAAACAGGAGTCAATGATAATGCTAAATTTTTGTCCTAAACAGCTGAAAGGATATTGTCATTTTGGGGAAATCTATAGAAAGAACAAGATGGGAGGTTGGGAGTGGTGGAGGATCAAGAGATTATTTTAGTCATGTTGAGTTTGTAATGCTTTTTATTTAAAAAAAAAGGCGGGGGGGAACAGAGAAAGAGAAAGTCAAATTTTTAAATTTAGTTTTTCATGTGGCTTTCGTTGCTCTGACACTTTGTTGTGTACATGGTTGCCGGGGTTTGAGCCCATTTCTTTGCTCATGCCAGGCAAGCACCTTAATTGCCAAGCCACCACTCCAGGTCAAGTCTGTAATGCTTTTTATACATCCAAGTGGAGATATCAAACAATTCAGTAAATGGGTTTGGAAGTAAGGAGAAAAAGGTCAAGGCTCCAGATACAAATGTGAAGATTTTCATCGGTATTTAAAACCACAAGACTAGAAATCACTTGAGATTGGAGAATAGTGTGAGGAGAGACTGGAAGACTGAGCTTCAGGATGTTCTGGCATTAAGAGGTTAAGAGAATTCCCTTTAAATTTAGCAACATGAATCTAAGCAAGCATAAGAGAGGCCCTGGGTTGGATCCTGAGCACCACCCCCACTCCCATACATATGAAATGGCAACATAAAAATCATCACTAACTTTGTTGCCATTTTGTATGTATGGGTGTGGAGGTGGTGCTGGGGATCCAACCCAGTGCCTGGCTTATGCTTAGGATCATGTTGCAAAATTTAAAGGACATTTCATGGTGCTCCACTTATTAGCAGCATCTGATATAGTTCAGGTCAGTATTTTTCAATACAGAAAAATAACCAGAATTCTACTTCAGAGATCCAAAATAAAACTTTTTGTTGAATATATTTCCATACTTATGATAGAGAAAATAAAGTGTATGAACACATATCTCTTTGTTATACAACTCCTTGACAATCATGGCACACTCCAAACTGGTTTCAAATCAGGTTTCTCAAAAAATGATTAGATAGCAGTCAAATACATGTCAAGAGCTATGTGAGATCCATACAAAGGTATGTGATGGATAAAAGTGATTATTAGTTGAGACTTGAAGAGTTGAATTTGATGATTATAAGCAGATTGAGGAGTCTACTTACTATATACTCTAAGAAGAAATAGTGAATATAGGGCCTCATATCCCAGGAAATGGAAACATTCAGTCATCTTTCCTGCTATAAGAAATTTAGCAAATAGCCCTTTTATCTGAAATATAGCTAAAAGTAAACCAATAACTACATATCCTCTTCCACCCTCTGCCCCAAAAAGTTTAAACAGTTTATTTCCTGATGGTACCGACCCTTGTTTCACAGATGGTAGTTAATGGTATGAAGACCATGATTTACTGGGTTTTTTTTTTTTAATTATTTTTAAAGAGAGAAGGACAGTGAGAAAGATAAAGAATCAATTTTTTTTTCTTTTAGTTTTTCATGTAAAGTTTTTGTTGCTCTGACACTTCATAGTGTACGTGGTGGTGCTAGGGTTTGCTTTGAACTGCACGCAAGGCAAGCACCATAACCACTGAGCGGCCACTCCAGCCCTGATTTACTGGTTTTAAGTTGTAAGTTTTTAAAAATTTGATTTGGAGACCACAAATAATATGCCAGTGTCGCAAAAAGAAAAGAGAAGAGAGGACTTTGGGTTTGACTACTTTTACTTAAGAGATTTTCCCCTTTAAATGAGACTCATTTATTACATTCTTTAAATATCATTTCCAAATAATTTTATGACTTGTAACTTTAATATAATGTATGGGATTCCTGTCATAGCTTGAAGCATAAGGAAAGTTTTTTGATATCTTAAAAAACATTTTTTATAAATGTGGATATATGTATTTCATTTGTAATAGAAAAAAAGTGTAAAATTTCCCTATCAATTAGTAAACTACTCAAATTTAGGAGCCTCCTTAACAATTCACTGAGTAAAATGAGTTAAGAAACAATTTGTTCCATTTAATATTTAATTTCTTATTAGAAATTGGTTTAAAGCTCTGATTATGACATTGAAGAGTAAATGAGATTTTGAAATTCTTTTTACCTCTTAGACAATAACTTATTGAATAATTTCTACATGAATCTCTGTACAGGTTTTTTAAAAAACAGAATAAATTAAAGCACTATTATCCAAACAAACCACCTCTCAATCTATTATGTTTTGTCACCTCATTTATAGCTTAGACAGTTTGAAGAGATTTAAACGTGTTGCTAGGCAACTAGCTCCTGAAGCATAACGTATTTCCTTCAACATCCCGGCCCATTCTTTTTTATCATCTTCATACCTGATAGAAGAAAAAAAAATCAATAAGCAGCTTTTAAATAGATAATTCTATAGGTTTCCCTGCGTTTAGTATACAAGTGTGCATCTTTTAAAGAATCCTATGGCTCTTATCCAGAGAGCCTGCCTGGTAGAATAATACTTTTAATTCCTTTCAAAATATGCTTTCCCTGAATGATCATATGCTTGATCTACTGCCACAGTATTTTTTTTTTTAAGAGAGAGGGGCAGTGAGAGAAAGAGAAAAGCAATTTTTATTTAGTTTTTCATGTAACTTTCATTCTGTGGACACTTTGTTGTTGTGTATGTGGTGCTGGACTTTGAACTGATGCGCATGCCAGGCATGCTCCATAACCACCAAGCCACCGCTCCAGCCCTGAGAATCAATTATTTAAATTTAGTTTTTCATGTGGCTTTCACTGCTCTAACATTTTGTTGTGTACGTTGTGCTGGGATTTGAACCCATGTTGGAAGCAAGTGCCATACCGCTAAGCCACCACTCTAGTACAACTGCCACAGTATTTAATCTGGGTGCCTAGCAGTTTAGCCTTCTCTGGGAATCAAGCTGTCCTGAGAAGAAGAAGAATAGATACCTACATATTTAACCGTTCTTCTTTGACTGGTGAAGATGGCTGATCTCTATGAGTCACAGTAAGCACTCTTCCTTAAGAGTAGGAACTGGGGGGCTGGAGCAGTGGTTAAGTGGTTACAGCGCTTGCCTGGCATGCTCAAGGATATGGGTTCAAACCCCAGCACCAAGTACACAAGTCTCAGACCAACAAAAGCCACATGAACTCAATAAAGTTGATTCTCTTTCTCGCTCTCACTGTCCTCCTCTCTTAAAAAAACAAGAACTGGGGCAAAACAGGGACTGTTAGCAGCCTTAATTATCATTTCAGTTATATCCATTCACTAGTACTTAGAGCAGTACCTCATATATAGTGGTCACTCCATAAAAATTTCTTCCCCTTCCCCTTTGTTGTTTGAGGACTACTCAGACTTTGTACTTTAGGTATGACCTGCTCTGCATCTCTGAATATTCAAGGTTATAAGACACAACTTGAATTCCCTTGAAATGTGATTGTGACATGGTTACTCTGTGTAGCATCTGGAATGTTCTTCAAGTTCCTTGTCTGAGAAATTCCTAAATGCTGTCTTCCCTGAAGTCTTTCTTGCCTTGCTCAATCAAGAGTTTGTTGCTTTCTTCATTTCTCACATACTCCTTTATATGGCATTTATTATAGCAATTATTGTTCTATTTTAAAATTTCTATACTTGTGTCCTGAACAAGCCAGAAGGAATTCAAGGACAAACAGCAAGTATCAACTTCCTCCAGAAGCTGTCAAGTCATGGCACATAGGAAATACCCAGAATCATTCCAGAATGAATCAATGAGATTTGAAACAATTAAAATTAGCTGGTACTCCCAGACATGGTGGTGCACTCCTGTAATTCCAGCAACTCAGGAGGCTGAGGCAGAAGGATCACAAGTTCAAGGACAGCACCAGCAATTGAGCAGGGCCCTAAGCAATTGAGTGAGACCCTGTCTCTAAAAATAAAAAGGACTGGGGATGTAGCTCAGTGGTAAAGTGCCCCTGGGGTTAATCCCCAGTCAAAAATTAAATAAATAAAAATAATTTATCTGATACCTACATAAAATATGCATTATCTGACTTAATTTGATCAATGTCCCAAATTTAATTATCCTCAACAATAGTACTGTGCATGAATGATTTTTATGTGTAAAGAAAATTAGACAAAAATATTTTACTGCTAAAAGAAGAAAGAACCTTAATTATGTAAAATTTGGGGCAACCAATTAAAAAAATAATGGTATTAAATGACCTAAAGAAAAAGCGACCACAGGTAAGCATTAGCAGGTTAAGGTTAAATGAAGAAGGTTTTTAAAAATAATTTTTTAAAATTTTTATACATTTAAAAATTGTTATACATCACAGTAAGACAGTCCAGCTTAGAATGTGGAATACCTAGAGTGTTCATCTATGTGCATAGAGAGGTTCACTGAGAAGTCAAGGACAAGTGGGCAGTCACCTTTTCAATATAGAGGCTCTCAACTTTGGTGCACATCTAAGTCGCTTGGAGAGCTTGTTAAAACAGGTTTCTGAACCACTTCCACAGTTTCCAATCTCCCAGCTCTAAGGTGAGGTCTAAGAATTTGTATTTCTTACAAGTGCCCAGGTGAGGCTGATGTGCTTTGGGAACCACTGCAGTAGATACAAATAGATACTGTTCCCAAATGGACTGCACAATGGAACCTTCTGGAGATGTTAACCCCAGAGACTGACTTAACTGGTATCAAGTGTGACCTTGGTATGAAGGTTTTTAAAAACCCCTCCAAAGTGATTCTAACATGCAACAGTTTCCCAATCATCGCTCCAGACCTTACCCCAAATTAAAAAACAACAGTATCTAAGTTAAAAAATTGATAGCCAAGCAGATAGTGACAAATGTCTTCTCTCTCTCCAATCCAGTGGTTCCTAAGTTTGTCTGCACATATAGAATATCTGGGGACCATTTAAAATTTCCAAAGCCAAGGCCATACCCTTACCACATAAATCTCAATCAATTGGGGTAAGAACAAAAGCCTTACTAATTTTTGAAGTTCTCTAGTGATTCCAGTGTGTAGGAACCAGTGCCCTAATTGCAAAATAAACCATAATCCGACAGGACCCCTCTTTTGTTGTCCTCAGTAACATAGACTTTTATCAGGAGATGCTGTACTCCTTTGGCTGCTTACAACTTCCTCCTGCTAGAGCAGCATGGCTTTTGACTACCATTAGGAACCAGAGTGGTTCATGTGAGGTTCAGCTGATGATGCAGTGATTCCTTTCCAGGGGTGTTTCTCAGCCTTAACTGTACTTTAGAATCATCTGAGATGGTGTTAGGAAATAGCGATGCTCAGGACCTGCCTTCTGATATAACTGGTCAGTGATAAGGCCCAGGCATGGGTATATTTTAAAAGCACTGCAGGCAACTGCAATGTACAATTAGGGCAGGATCGAGAATCATTGCCTATTTACCTTCAGCATCTGGCCTTGTTTCCTAAAAACCCTATTCTTCCATTATTTCAGTTAGTTATTTCTATTGCTTATAGCCTTTCCTCATCTAACCTAGTCTTACTAATTTTAGCCACCTTACTCCCTGGAAACCTCCAGTTTTGTAGCTTTTTTTTTTTTTTTTTGTCCTCTACACAGTTGTTATTACAACATAAGGAAATGATGTTTGATGCACAAAATCGTGGTTTGGGTAAGTTACTAGCTTTTCAGCTTTCCAGTTCACCAGCTGGGAATAAAGCACCTGCTGTTTCAGGTGTAGAACAAATAATACCCACTAGTGCTACTGCTCCACAGACTATATACTTTGATAGGAAAGCTCTAGACAAAAGGATAACAGGATAGGTAAGTGGGGGCTGGCTTTTAAGCTGATAGGGTGAGCATGAACTTGCTTAGGCTTACCTTGGGCACCCACAATTTACTTCCTGTAAGCTTAGATAAGCAAGCATAGTGCCTGGGCTTAGGGAAGCAGGGACCACTGGGCAGACACATGTGGTATCCTGAAGGTGGCCAGATATCTTTATACCATAAGCCCTGCCTAACTTCTGCTCCTGAGCTTCCTGGATACTGCATCAAACTCAATGGTAAAAATGTGTCCTTTTAAAAACATTCATTTGACTAAAATGGTTAATAAGTAACAATTGCAAGTGTCCTACAAGTGCCCAGCACCTATCTGGGAGGTAAAATGGATTCTTGCTTTCGCTTTTATAAAAGCCTTTTTTAAACTGAATCCTCAAACAATTGGAATACTATTTAAATTAAATTCAAAATAGATTTTATGAATTCATTGAAAATTCAAAAGGTTAAATATTCTTTCAAAACTGTGTTTTCTTAGGTATAAACTACTCCCTATGCTCTACTGTATGCCTGGGGCATTACACTTTCAAAGCTGGAACGGAGCTTAAAGGACTAATAGTCCAGCTCCCATTTTATAGATTAATAGGCCCAGATAAGTTCTTTCCTAAACTCACAGTTGATTAGAAGCAATACTTGATCCAGTAAGTAGCATGTGCAAAAGTTCAATCAGGCTTGAAGTGTTCAGTCTACTACCAAGAAATAGCTTGCATGTTGAAAAGTCTAGCTTATTATTTACCATAAAATTGGTTATCAGTTATCAGTTATCTGATTTAGCATTCGGTTTTAAAAACTGGAGAACTTACTTCCATATGTCATTGACTTCAGTGGGTGCAAATTCTTTCGACTCCAGTTGAATCATAGCAAAACCACCAATGGCATACAGGGATCCAGCCAATGTTACCAAACTGATGGAGCTTCTTTCTTGGGGAAATTCAGTCATTACTTCCCATCTAAGTATTTATTGAAAATGCAGTCATTGTAAAACTTTAAGAAATGCCAAGTATATTTACTGAATAATTATAGGAAATTATAATTTAAAAATTAAATAGTAAAAATTCAAACAATCATAGGCAACAGTTTGGTGCAATTTTGTCATTTAAAAAACATTTAAATAAAAGCATCCATAGATATGAATAAAACTAAGAAGAGTATTTGTAATTTGTGTGCTGATGCTGTTAACATTTTACTTCATAAGTATTTACCCATATTACATAGTCTTCAAGAACATTTTTCATTATCATTTAAGTCCTGTTCTATAAAAGTTCTTTGTGATTTTTAGGTATCAAAGTCTATTTTGTTATCAGGCATACATGGTTTCTAAAAGCATAACGGTTTCTAATTCTTTTCTTCATTGCTAAACTAGGAAGTGTAAGAAGTCTGTACTCAACCAGATGTGTGAGCTCAAAAATTTAAAAAAGACTAATAATACATAAAAATATGTCATCTTTTTACATTAAGTCAATAAAAGCTGAAAATGAAAATTTTAAGAAAATTACACAAAGCATAGAGCAATTAAACTTATGAAGCATTCATACTTTACAAATGTCAATTATTGGGCTGGAATGGTGGCTCAGAGGTTTCTGCGCTTGCCTGGCAAGCATGAGGACCCAGGTTAAAACCCTAGCACCACGTACACAATTGAGTGTTGGAGCAACTAAAGCCATGTGAAAAACTAAAGTTGTTTCTCTCTTTCTTTGTCTCTCTCACTGTCCTCTCTTTGAAAAAAAAATGTCAATTTTTAACAAGTAAAGATCTTTTCATCCTTAAAGAAATTACATATTCCAAATAAAATGACTACTAGAATCGTGTATCCAACTACATGTATCCACTGTTCAGAGGTATGACTTTGGCCTGACTCAATTCACAAAGTTAATAACAGGGCAATAGAACATGCTAACATTAACTTAAGGGTCATATGTTCCAAGTTACAAATGTATATAATACACTAAAATATTAGGAGTTTAACACCAGTAACAGCAGAAGAAACCTAGATGAAAATATTTCTCTTTAAGCAGTGCCTCTCTGCCTTCTCCCCATGTTTTGGTTAGAAAACTAAATTTCATCCAAATGTTAACAATTAAAATGTACAATGATTCACATGCTGTAGCAAGGCAACTCACTTATTGGTTTTGAGGTCAAAAGCTTCCACTGAAGCTGAAAGACCATCCTCAGTGACACCTCCTGCAATCACAATTTTGCCTTTATGAACTGCCACTCCAAACATGGAACGAGGAGTTTTCATTGGAGCCAAGTCTTTCCAGTCTCCTTTTTTGGGGTTGTAGATAAACATCCTGTTTGTACACTTTCTACAACAAAAAAGACAACAAATGTTTCTTTTAGAACATCCTTGTTAGAAGCAACTTCATTAATAATTTGGCTTTGTTTCTCATATGAAGTATGTAGTACTTCATTTTAAGAAATCAGACTATAGATTAGACATCTAAATCATTCTCAGTATGCTTTTTTTTCAGGGCTGAGGACTGAACTCAGGGCCTTACGTGTGCTAGGCAAGTACTCTGCCATTGAGCTAAATCCCCAAACCCTCTCAGTATGCTCTTTATTGTTTCTTAAAGTATCCATAATTAAGTGATAGGAGTTCAGAATTTGAAATAATGAATTTAATTGGATTTGGCAAAGCCAAACAAACAGTAATAATAAAAGAAAAAATCCAAAAACCCTACATCCCAATTTTTTTGGCACCGGGCTTGAACCCAGGGACGCTTAACCACTGAACATTCCCAGCCCTTTCCAATATTTTATTTTGAGACAGTCTTGCTAAGTTACTGAGGCTGGCTTTGAACTTGTGATCCTTCTGCCTTAGACTCCTAAACCACTGGGATTATAGGCATGCACTACCCTGCCTGGTTACGTACATTCCAACTTTTTGTAAGGGTAATTTTTTTCTTAATCTTGTAAAAGACCAGATGTCTGGGGGCTGGAGTGGTGGCTTAGCAGTTGGAATGCTTCCCTGGCATGCATGAGGACCTGGGTTCAAACCCTAGTACCACATGCACAACTAGGTGTCAGGGAAATAAAGGCCAGATGGAAAAATAAAATTTATTGTCTTTCTCTTTCTCAATCTCTCCCTCTCTCTCTTTAAAAAAAAAGTCTTGCTAAGTTGCTTAGGTCCTAAGTTGCTGAGGCTGGTTTTGAATTTATGATTCCCCTGACAGCCTCCCAAATCAATGGGATCACAGGTGTGCACCACTTCTCCTGGCTTATATTTTTATTTTAATTATCTCTCCTTTCCTGTTAAGTCCTTCCTTACAATTCCTTTTTATTTTTTTGCTATGATGCCAGGTTGGTCTTGAACTCCTAGGTTCAAGTGATCCTCCAGGCTCAGCCTCCCCAGTCGATAGGAGTATTAAGCACATCCCAATGTACCCAACCATGCCCTCATAGTTGTAAAATTAGCTTCCTTTCCTTGGACATTTGTATTAATTAAACAGCCTCGGAAACTGATGACAAGCCAAATCAGGCAGTTTTCTGGGGCATGAGATTAGTTCTCACAATGTAAACTAAAAGTGTCCATTTTACTTTATAGGCCGCTGGCCAGTGACTGACCCCTGGAAGCACTCTGAACTCTGGTTACCTAACACTTGAGAAGTGCCTAGAAATGAAGTTAGGTTTATATTTTAAACTTAGTCCTGGCTTTCTCGTAAGAGGCTGGTGCTAGTGGGAGACCAGGGCGTATTTGTTTTTGTTGATCAGTGCCTGGTTTGAACAGTTGTTAAATATCTTGTACAGGAGTAAATAAGTGACATGTGACTGAGGAAATAACTGCCCTCTTCAATCACCATGCTTTTCAGTTTTGAACTGAACTAACTAAATTCCATCTTATGAAGGTGAAGTACAAATCCGTGATATTTTCTATGCACTATTCTTTTAGTAGACAGATATAGTTGTTTATTATTATTATTATTATTATTACCTTTTATATAGTTGTTTTTTATTATTATTATTATTATTATTATTATTATTACCTTTTAACATCAGGGATTGAACCAAGGAGTGCTTACCACTGAGCAACATCTCCAGTCACTTTTTTTATTTTTTGTTTTGAGACAGGGTCTCGCTAAGTTGCTTAAGGGCTCACTAAATTGTTGAGGCTGGCTTTGAACTTGTGATCCTCCTACCTCAGCCTACCAAGCCCATTAGGATTACAGCACCACCACTCCTGGCTAGTAGATATATTTTAAATACCGCACTAAACAGTAAATTAAAATTTTTGTCTATCTGCTTATGGCAAACTGAATAGGAAAACCCATTGGCTTTAATGTAGAAAATACAATTATAAATCAGCTAACTAAAATACATAGAAAATACAATTATAAATCAGCTAACTAAAACACTTGATTATATTCCTAGCCGCTGCCTTTCCTCTGTCAGAATGCTTACGACTGAGGTATTTTGTTAATTTCTAGTAATATGCTGAATATCTACATTTTTACTTTATCAACCTGTAAGTTTTATTCTCCTTTGGAAATCATGTATAATATCCTCCAATAACTTTTAACAATATTGCTTTGAAATTTTATTACTAAAATATGAGTGAGAAGTCATTTTCAGTATGTAGACTCAAATGAAAAAGAGGATGAAACTGTTGTAAGAAAAAGATCATCTGGTTATAAATCACAAGGAAATTTCAGAGTACTTACTTGTCATCTGTTTTTCCACCTAGACAATATATCATCCCATTATGTGAAATCACATTATGACCATAGACTTTGATGGGAAGACTTTTTACTTCATTCCATTTTGCAGCCCTAAAATTAGATAATTGAATTTTATGTTTTCAGTAAATTCCAGGTTCTGAAAATATGAATATGCTGTAGGAACAGGAACATCATGCCAACTTACACAGGATCATAGCATAATACTGAATCCAGTGAAGCCTCTGTTTGAAGGTCTTTGCCTGCAACCACATAGATTTTGTCATCTACCTCTCCCAGACCGAAGAGACACCTAGCCGAAGGCAGAGGTGGAAGTCCAACCCACTCAGATGCTATGTTATCAAGCTGGAAAAAAAATATGAGAAATTTTGGAGCTTGGTAGAAAAAAGTTAAGATATGTGCCAAAAAGTATGCTATACCTACATTGCTTAAAATCCATTGTCAAAGATCTCACAAGTACAAACCCAAACTGTCATTATTTTCACTCAGAATCATCAAGAATGAGAAAATTTACTTGGCCTTCCAAAAATAGATAAAGTACCAAAATCTTCAAGACTTCCAGATTAAATAAAAGAAAAAAAATTTCCAGTCCCTTTATCACCAGAGATTAGTTAGGACATAGATGTTTTCCCTGGAATTTTCATCCCATGTTGCCTTGTTCAGCTTTGAAACTAGGAATCCTAAAGACTTTTAGGACCCTGAGGAAAGACAGGTTGTCACAGAAGGGAGGGTCACAGTATGTGAACGATCCCTGAATACTATATTTAATATGCTCCCAGAGCTGGCACTGGGGACAGCTGGGCCTGTCGCTCAATCTACAGACAACTGGGATGTTAGGCAATATCTTTTGTCATTCTTTTAAACATTTTTAGGTTCCTTATGTTTTACTTTATTATTTCTGATAAAGACAAGTGTTAATGTGAATTTTCTAGTCTTTGGGGGTGTTATTTGAAATAGCTGTATCTTTTTGATTTATATTAAGAAGTAACTTAGCTCATTTTTCTACAGCCACTTCTCCAAGCCTGCAATGGCTCTACTACTGCCCAAGCTCTAGGGTAGGTGATACTGGCATGGCTGGTATCCATTTCAGCATTTATTATTTGTAATTTTTTTAAGAAAGGGAGAGGG
>PVKS010043286.1:0-14982 GCA_004027875.1 Aplodontia rufa | reverse complement strand
TTTTGAAATCAAATGGATGGAGATGGATAGAATTATGCTTAGTGAAGTCTCCCAATCTCAGAGACTCAAGGGCCGAATGGTTTCTCTCATCTGTTGATGCTAACATATTTGGGGAAGCAGTAGGGCTGACGGCTAACCTCACAAAACTGCAAATTGAATGACTTTCAGAACATTAGGGGGATGGCTCTATAGGATTCTCAGAGGTGCAGGGAGGGGAATGGGGAGGGGGGAGAGTACATGAAGAACTCATAGGAGACTGGAAAATGGGAAGATGGGGGAACCATCCCAGAAGCTGATGTCATTCCTCCACAAACTATCCATTTAACGCATGAGTTCTTCTGGGGGAAACTGCAAAAGGTAAAATCCAAGGTGGTTATCCATGATCTGGTTTTTCCCCTCAATAACAAAGTTTATATCCACTGATTGATAATGTTTTGATAATGTTTCTTCCTCAACTGTATTTCTATATTCTTCTAATAATAGAAATAAATAAATTAATTAATTAAAAAAAGCAATTTAACTTTTTGACACCTAGCTTTCCTTATTCTTCACCAGGGTTTGATACTATTAGTACTGTGTCTGTTAGGATGGTTGGTGGGCTAACTGCATAGCTATAACACATATGATACATTTAGAACTGTGCCTCACACAAAGTAAGTGCTCAATAAATATTCGTTGTTATCAGTGATGATGGCATTTTGAGCATAAGGTGGGATTCTTAGGTGGTTGCTTTCTTCCCCAAGTCCAAGCCAAATGCCCCTCATCAGATGGCCTCATGCTTACAGGGAAGAAGAACCATCTGCTTTACTTCACCAAATTGAGCAGGTCCCCACTTTTTAACAAGAGGAAAGGAGGTGCCAGAAGAAACACATTTCTATAATAATAATCATATGACCTCCTTGGTCAAGAAGACCTCCTTATGGGGCTGGAGCAGTGGTTCAGTGGTTGGAGCGCTTGCCTGGCATGCGCAAGGACCAGGGTTCAAACCCTAGCACCACGTACAAGGCTAACTGTCTGAGAAACAAAGACCAGATAAGAAAATAAAGTTAATTCTCTTTCTCTCTCTCTCACTCTCTTTAATATAAAATAATAAAAAAGAGGAGGTTGGAGCAGTGACTCCACTGTTGAAGCATTTGCCTGGCATGTGTGAGGACCTGGGTTCGAACCCCAGCACCAAGTACACGACTGTCAGAGAAACAAAAGCCAGATGAAGGAGAAGAAGAAAAGAAGACCTCCTTAGTCTTCTAGGCAGTGCTTAGAAGAGAAGTCGGAAGCCCTTTCCAAAGCTCCTCATACCTTAGATGCATTTGCATCCCACTCCTTGCACAGCAGAGCTCTTTTATATCCTTTACCTCTTGTTTGTTGGGTTCACCTGACCACCAGCTCCATCCCAAACGAAGACCCCCATTCTGTTCTGCCCTGTCTAATGGTAAGAACCAAATAGTTCAGGAAGGGAGGAAAAGCAAAGAGAAAAACGAGAAACTTGTTTAGATGGCTTTTTTGTTTGTGTTTTGGTACTAGAGATTAAACCCAGGCATGTTCCACTAAGTTGCTGAGGCTGGCCTTGAACTTGTGAACCTCCTGTCTCATCCTCCCAAGTTGCTGGAATTACAGATGTGTGCCACTGCACCTGGTTAGAAATTTAAAAGTGCTGGCAATACAAGTTTTGTATATTCTTGAGCCAGATACAGTGGCACATGCCTGTAATTCCAATGACTTGGGAGGCTGAGGCAGAAGGAACTCAATTTCAAAGCCAGCTTTTGCAACTTAGTGAGACTCTGACTCAAAATAAAAATACAAAGGACTGGGGATGTGGCTCAGTGGCTAAACACCCGAGTTCAATCCCAGTGCCACAAAAAAAAATCATTTTATGTATTCTTGATGGATTAGTTTGGTGGAGATATAATAACAAAGTACCACAGGCTGGGTGACTTAAAGAGTATAAATTTAGTTTCTAACCATTGTGGATCCTGGGCATCCAAGATCAGCGTGTCAGCAGGGTTGGTTTCTTCTGAGGCTCTCTCTCCCTCTGTCTTCATGTGGTTTTCCCTGCATGCCTATCTGTGTCCTTGAAGAAGGGATAACTCCTCTTCCCATAAGGACACATTAGATTAGGACCTATCCCAAAGAACTCACATTAACTTAATCATCTCTGTAAAGACTCTTGTCTCAAATATAGTCATGTTCTTTTTTTCTTTTTTTAAAGAGATAAGGACAGTGATAGAGAAAGAGAGAGAGAATCAATTTTTTATTGAGTTTTTCACATGGTTTTCGTCTCTCTGACAGTTGTGTACGTGGGTGCTGGGGTTTGAACCCGTGTACTCGCACATTCTGGGCAAGCACAGTAACCAACGAGCCATCGCTCCAGCCCCCGGTCATGTTCTTTTTTAACAAGGTTTTTTTCCATTATAGTTTCATGTATTGCAGGGGCTTGTTGTTACGTTCATACATGCTTGCACACACCAATAGCCCCCTTGCCCTCCCCACCAACAGTCACATTCTGCGGTACAGAGGAGCAGGTCAACATGCAAACTTCAGAGGGACACAATTCATCCTGGAACACTCGGTTAGGCTAATACCTTCATACTTAATGGTTTTCGATGATTATTTTGCACGCCTGCCTATGTTTTTAATTGCATTCTAAAGTGCTTATGGTTAACAAAGTTGTTTTAGTCTTCTTTTGCATCTCTGTGAACAAAGTACCTGGCAAGAACAACTTAAGAGGAACAAAAGTTTATTTGGGCTCACAGTTTCCGAGGTTTCTGCCCATAGATGCCAACTCCAATGATCTGGGCATGAGGTGAAGCAGCATGGAGGAAAGCCCATCACTTCATGGCCAGTCAGGGAGCAGAGAGAGAGAAGTGGGAGGAGCAAGGGCTCTTGGCCAAGAATTTAGTGTAAGACCCTTCCAGAAAGTCAGGGAAGTGAAGACAGCCACAGCGTTTTCCATATTCCTAATAACTTGTACCTCTGGGAAACTGAGCTTATCTTTGGGAGGGGAATGTGAAGTATGGGTACATGCCTGTGTCTGGCAGGTCCCCAAAACACCCACTGAGATCGTTAGGAGAATGATTATTCATGCTGCAGCTGTTGGGAAAATCTAAAAATCAACCCAGCTTAGAGAGATGATATCAACACCCACATACCCATTCCCTTCACCTTGGACCCAGAAAGAGATATGTGGAACGAATCACATGATGCCACTGTCACAAGGAGGATGAGAGACATACACATCACAACCGGATCCAAGCTGGAGTTTGGAGCTCAGGACCGAAAGCCACCTAGTTCAGTCCAAGTTGCACCCCATCCGTAGACCCATGAGCATAAAAATAAATAATTGTTGTTGTAAGCAATGACCTTTGGGATAATTTGTTATACAGCATAACTACAATAGTAGCTGACAGATACATCACTTTACGTTAAAGGAAACACACCCTAGAAAAGAGGGTGAAGAGCAGAGGTTGATATTTTTTAGTTACATAGCAGTGAGTTTCTCTGTTTTACCAGGTTAAAATTTATGTATTCACTTGTTTATTTACTCATTCACTCTCGAAGGCATTGAATGAACTATGTTTCAGATCTTGGGGGATAAAACACCAACTGAGGGGCTAAAGCGGTGGCTTGGAGGTTACGGCGCTTGCCCAGCATGCACAAGTACATGGGTTCAAACCCCAGCACCCACGTACACAACTAAACATTCAGAGCAATGAAAACCATGTGAAAAACTCTTTAAAAATTGATTCTCTTTGTCTCTCTCTCACTGTCCTTCTCTCTTTAAAAAAAAAAAATCACTGAAACAAATAGAAGTTCTGCTCCATGGAACTCAAATTCCATTATGTGAGAGGCATCAGCTACTGGCATATGTGAGCAAAGGAAATGGTTTTAGAATTCCTTGACCTTGCCAGGCATGCTGGCACACACCAGTAATCCTAGAGACTTGGGAGGCTGAGGCAGGAGGATTGGAAGTTCCTCCTACCAGTCTCAGCAATTTTATGAGGCCCTAAGCAATTTAGCAAGAACCAATCTCGAAATAAAAAATAAAAACATGGGATAGGGATGTAGCTCAGTGGTAAAAGTGCCCCAAGGTTTAATTCCCAGTATTAAAAAAAAATTAAAAATTAAAAATAAATAAATAAAATAAAGTTTCCTTACCCACAGCACAAAATTGTTTACATGAGAATAATAATCCTAGAAGTCAAGATGTGTGAGGTAGCACACACGTGTAATCCCAATCACTAGGTAGGTTGAGACAGGAGGATTGAAAATTTGAGGCCAGCCTCAGCAACTTAGTGAGACCCTGCCTCAAAATAAAAAGAATGGGGATGTAGCTCAATGATGGAACACTTGCCTAGCATACACAAGGCCTTGGGTTCAATCTCCAATACTGCCAAAAAAAAAAAAAATCATTTTGAAACCACTGATACAATAAATGCTTTAAGCAAGGATCATCAATGGTTGCTAAACCATTAGGTGAATGATTGTTATAAAATGGGATGATTTCCAGACTTAAAGTGTTACTCTCCTTTTATCCCACATTAATTGTATTTAATTTTATTTATTATTATTATTATTATTCCAAAGATTGAACCCAGGGGCACTTAACCACTGAGACATATCCTCAGCCTTTTTGAGACAGGGTCTTCCTAAGTTGCTTAGGACCTTGCCAAATTGCTGAGGCTTGTTTTGAATTCATGATCCTCCTGCCTCAGCCTCCCAAACTGCTGGGATTAAAGGCATGCACCACCATGCTCAGTTCCCACATTAATTGTAAAGGGTGAAAGAAGTAACTTTACAGACATCACCTGAACCAAATAGTAAAATGTTGTGTCACTAATCATGGGATAAATTGACATTTTATATCTCCTGGTGACTTGCAACAGGAAATACACAAAATTTCCTAAGTAATATTCTTGTCAAAAAATGTTTATCCAGTGGTTTAGCGGTTGGAATGCTTGCCTGGTATGTGCAAGGACCCAGGTTTGAACCCCAGCACCACATATACAGCCAAGTGTCTGAGAAACAAAGGCCAAATGGAAAAATAAAATTGATTCTTTCTCTCTCATTCTCTCCTTCTCTCTTTAAAAAATATATTTCTACATAAAAATTTTATGTAAATATTAATATTAATGTAATTTAATATTAGGATAATGTATAAATTATATATTTATCCAGAGTCTGAACATAAAGCAACCAACTGGCCCAGCAGGGTGGCACACGCCTGTAATCCCAGCTATTTAGGAGGTTGTCAGGAAGATCACAAGTTCAAGATCAACCAGATAATTTAGCAAGACTCAGTCTCAAAATAAAAAATAGAAAGGACCAGAGATGTAGCTCCATGGAAGAGTGCCCCTGGGATCAGTTCCTAGTACTGCAAAAAGAAAAAGAAAAAAAAAAGTGATTACTGATTGGATTTGAGGGTGGCAGGAAGGAACTTTAAAGGACATTTTTTTGATAATTGGAAACGTGGGATGCATTTAATTAAAAATTAATTAGTATTAAACTAATATTAAATTTAGATTCAGTATTAATGCATTATTATCGTAATGATGTTAAATATTGTGGAAATGATAATGGCATTGTGGTGGGTAGGAAAAAATGTCCTTATTCTTAAAAAAATGCATGATGGAGTATTTAGGGTGAGGTTCAAGTTGTCTGCAGTTTGCTTTCAAAAGGTTTGTCACACACGTGTGTGAGTGTAGGGAAGGATGGATACATATATACATACAATAGAGATAGGTAGGTAGATACAGATATATTGAAAGAGTAAGAGGGAAAGAAAAAGAGGTGGAGAGGGACTAGGGGTATAGCTCAGTGGTAGAGCATATGTTTAGCATGTGTGGGGCCCTGGGTTCAATCCTAAACAATATGGAGAGAGAGAGTGAGCAAGAGAAAGTGGGGCAGGGTGGAGTGTGGGTATGAATGTTAACTGTTGGAAGTAGGTGAAGATTATATGGTAATTGTTGGAATAGATGCTGTCTCTATCCCTGATCTTGCTGGCATCTGAAAAATGCTTACGATCTGAAACAGATCAGCCTTGTGGCCAAAGTCCTTTCTGAAGTCTGAGTCAGGTTAACTCACCATAAACCCACCCAGAGTCCATTCACCATTCTTAGGAGCTCATGGAATGGGGCTCAGCTCTCTTGCTCCTTCCTCCAGCCTGGAGCATTCGATGACTATTTGAATGATGGCTTTGACAGACAAGAGGATATTTGTGCACTGCTGTGTGATTCAGGAAAATCTCGGAAGGAGATGAGGGGGCAGAGCGATGGGGTGTTTGCAGCCTGGAGACAGCTCACGGAAGGTCTGGGAAATGCGGAGGAGGAGATACTGGGAAGGGGTGAATGCAGGGGCTTACCAGAAAATCCTTTAATTCCCAAACAACAGAGGAAGACTGATTTGGTCTCATTTACCTAACACAGGTTGAAGGTGCAGTAGGAGGGCAACACCTGCCCACATTTCTCACCTTTCAAGGGATGCAAAAGTTTCCTTACATACCCTTATTCAAGCCTGCCTTGAGAACACAGTGGCCTTCTTCACTGTAATGTGCTCGGGACAAGAACAAAGAATTTTAAGAGCTGGAATGTGTAAGGAGAGATTATAGGAGGGAAGGGTAGAAACAGCTTTGCGGGCTTTTGTATGCCCTCCAGTGACTGATGAGAGTGGTCTGGACCAGGGGTTGCAGAGGAGGTGCTGAGAAGAAACTGGATTCTGCTGGAAGTTAATGGCATTCCATTGCCCTCCAGCATTCCTTATCTCTGTGGCCTTTGTTCTTCTGTAACTGGAGGGCTGGTTTCTTGGAGCAGCAAGGGGAACTGCAGAATGGAGAAAGAAGTAAATCAACCCCTGATCTTGGAAACACCATTCCTAGGCATGCCCTCCAGAGAAGATGGGTGAGTCAATCGCAGGAAGTGGTGTCCAGCTCAACATTCCCGTTTTCCAGGCAGCTGTACTCCGTGTCGTGTGATGTCCTCCTGCGCACTTCAGGGCAGCCTCCTCAGCGGTAACAACAAACTATCGGACATGAGTATAGATAACACTTTTGTTATGGTTTAGTGGTGAGGTGTGCCCCCGAAGCTCGAAGCTCGTGTATTAGACAAGGCGAGAATTTTCAGAGGTGAAATGATGGAGGTATGAGAGTTTTAACTAAGCAGTGGATTAATCCGATGATGTGGATTACATGGTAGTGACTACAAGCAGGTAGGGTGTGGTTGGAGGAGACAGGTCCCTGGGGGCATGCCTTTGGGATTCATATTTTGTCCCTGGTGAGCAGAGCTCTCTTTACTTCCTGGTGGCCACATCCTGTGCTGCTTTCGTCTTCCACACCCTTCCGGCCTGAGGTTTTGCCTCACCTCGGGCCGGGCCGGAGGAAGAGTCAACTGTCTGTGAACTGAGATCTCTGAAACCATCAGCACCAAATAAATATTTTGGTCACAGCAGCAAAAATGCTGACTACAACGACCTTGTAACTGTTTCATGTTAGGGGACATCTTTCACAGCCCCAGCCCAGGTTGTGTGTCATGTTCTATGTTCCCACAGTACCTTGTTCTTCCCCTATTATAATTTTCACCATATTTTATTGTAAATGCTTGTTTAATTATCTTTCCTGTAGACTGAAAACATTATCAGGAAAAGATATCATATCCTTGGTACCTAACAGTACCTGGCTCATAAGAGGCATTCAGTATAGCCATAAAATTGAATGAATAAATGACCACCAACTCTTTTAATCTTCAAAACAATTCTTCCAAGGTAGGTGGTATTTTCTCCATTTTATTGATGAGATGAAGCAGCTGTCGTGAGATTGTGGTCACAAAGCTAGTTAGCAGAGGAACCAATTGGGAATGACACACAGGTGAGACTCTCTCCATTGTGATCTACCTGGAACCTGGAAGAAACACCCATTCATTTAGTTAATCAACAGGCACTTACTGGTTATCCTCCATGTCAGACTCTACTATGTGCTGGTGGAGGCACATACAAAAAAGGGTAAGATTTGCATTCAGATGCTGGAAACCCAAGGCAGGGAAATGGTCATGCAAATAAACATGCAATTGCATTCCAGTGTGGGAAGGATCATGGGAGCTTCTTGGAGGAACATTTAACTCTGTTTGGAGCAAGGTCTTAATAGGTTCCATTTTCTCTGGGTTTAAAAAAAAAATTATGGGGCTGGAGCCGTGGCCCTGCAGTTACTGCTCTTGCCTGGCATGCGCAAGTTCAAACCCCAGCACCATGTGCGCAACAAATCTTGGAGCAGAGAAAGCTGCAGGAAAAACTAAATAAAAATGATTCTCTCTCTCTCTCTCTCTCTCTCTCTCTCACTGTTCTTCTCTCTTAAAAAAAAATAATAAAATTATGGGGCTGGAACAGTGTCTCGGCGGTTGTAGTGTTTGCCCGGCATGCAAGTATGCAAGTTCAAATCCCAGCACCACGTACACAACGATGTCTTGGAGCAGCAAAAGCCATATGAAAAGCTAAATAAAAAATTATTTTCTCTCTGTCCCCCTCTCTTTGAAAAAAAAAAAAAAATGCTGCTAGCAACCAGAGGCAGAAGGCTATTAAAGGAAAATGCTAACGGGGCACTGTGGCACCCATCTGTAAGCCTGGCCAGTCAGAAGGCTGAGGCAGGAGGATGGCAAGTTCAAGGAAAGCCTCAGCAATTCAGGGAAATCTCCTCTCAAAATAAAAGAGGATAAGGGGCTGAAACGGTGGCTCAGCAGTAGAGCACTTGCCTGGCTTGTGCAAGGACCCAGGTTCAAACCTCAGCATCACATACACAACCCAGTGCTGGAAAAACAAAATCCAAATGAAAAAATAAATAAAATTAATTCTTTCTCTCTCGCTCGCTAAAAAAAGAAATCCTAATAATGTCCAGTGCCTGGGAAGCTGGGTCACCTTGCTCTCTACTGTGTTCTGAGGGCTCTCCATTCCCTACTCCACCCAAGCTTCAGCAGCTGGCATCAGGATATGGGAAAATCAGTCCAAGGAGCCCAGGTTTGCTTAACTTAAAAGCATTCAAGAGAAAGCTTGGGATGTAGCTGAGTGGTAGAATGCTTGCCTCTCATGCATGAAGCCCTGGGTTCAATCTCCAGCACCAGAAATAAAGATTGAATTAAAGAAAAAAAAGTGTTCAAGAGGATGTAGCTCAGTAACAGAGTGCCTGCCTACCATGTGCACCCTGGGCTCAACCCCCAGCACCACGCACGCGCACACACACACACACACACACACACACACACCAAACAGCTCCCAGTGGCTCAGGAGGCTGAGGCAGGAGAATCACAAGCTCAAAGGCAACCTCAGGAACTTAGCAATACCCTGTGTCTAAATAAAATATAAAAAGGGCTGGGGATGTGGCTCAGTGGGTAAGTGCACCTGGGTGCAATCCCTGGTACCACAATACTGGGGGGGGGGAAGCAGCCAGAGCAAGAAGAGACCCATAGTAAGAGCTGTGTTGCATTATGAACATCCCTGGAGCTTACCCACCTGGGACACCACAGACAAATAGAAAGTTCACCTATGTGAATGGTGTTTGTTGGAACCAAGCTGTGTACTATCACGCACTGTGGCCCCAATACATCTTTTTTTTTGTACCAAGGATTGAACCCAAGGACGCTCAACCACCAAGCTTCATCCCCAGTCCTTTTTATGTTTTATTCTAAGACAGGGTCTCACTAAGTTGCTGAGACTGGCTTTGAACTTGTGATCCTCCTGCCTCAGCCTCCCAAGTCACTGGGATTACAGTGCACTACTGCGGCAGGCCCCAATACCTCATTTTGATCAATGAATAAAATCTATTTTGGTAACAAGTAAAAGAATACTCCAGGTCATCTGACAGTAAAGTGAGGTGCAACCTGCTGTAAGAGAGATTTGAAACCAAAGGAAGATCACTGAATTATAGGAACCCAGGAGATATTGCCCTCAAGAATACAATAAACCAGCCAGAGTACCAACAGTCCTTCTCTCGTCCAGACGTGGCACTCAAGGGCAGTACTGACAAGAAAAGATCTCCGAGCATTATATACCAGAGTAGGAACTGTGAAGAAAAAACAAAAACAACTATCATCATCACAAGAAGTTGAAGTGGTAGGAAATCGTTGGGTAGGAGAATATGGTAAGATTTCTATTTTAGAAAAATAATTAGTATGCGTGAGAGGAAGAGAAGACAGAGACAGGGGGATTGTTTAGAAGGTTAATGTAAAGAAACGCCAATGACAGATGATGAAGCATCAACCTGGGTAATGGGAATGAAGAGGAGGAGAGGGATTCAGAAACTATTTAGGAGGCAGAGTCATCAAGATCTGGATGACTAAAGGCATGTAGGGGGTGAGAAAGTAGGAAGAGGAGAGGATGACGACTCTTGAGCTTCTGGCTTGGGAAAGTGGCTGGGTAATGGGTGGAAGAAGTGTGTGTGTGTGTGTGACTGAAAAGATAGTTAAGGTTTGTAACTGTTGATGTGACGATGGACCACAGGCATAGGTATCCAGCAAGTAAGCGAGATACAGATACGTGGTTTGCAATTCAGGAGAAAATTTCACACTGGAGATAGTAATTTGAGAGCCATCAGTTTCTTTCTTTTTTTTAAAGAGAGAGGGACAGTGAGAGAGAGAGAGAAACAGAGAATCAATTTTTATTGAGTTTTTCACGTGGCTTTCGCTGCTCTGACACTTAGTTGTGTACGTGGGTGCGGGGGTTTGAACTCGTGTACTCGTGTATGCCAAGCAAGCACTGTAACCGCCAAGCCACTGCTCCAGCCCAAGAGAGCCATCAGTTTCAGTGGTAGGTGGGAATGGGTAAGGTAGCCCAAAGTGACCATATATAGAGAGGAGAAAGCTGATGATCTGAACTCGGGGAACATTAACATGTAAGGGCAGGTGGAAGCAGCTGTCCATAAAGAAGACTAGGGGAGCAAATCACAGCTTTAAACTATAAACGCTCCTGGGAGCCATGGATGCCTTAGCCTAATCGGAACTGCATTCAGTTGCACATAACAGAAACCTGACTATAGGGAATTAATTCATTTCATATCCAGAGGAAGGTAGTCCAGGGCTGATGCCCAATGGAACCATCAAGATCCATGCTACTTCCCACTCCTTTTGTTTCCTCAAAAAAAAAAAAAAAAAAAAAAAAGAGGGAGGGGCTGGAGCAGTGGCTCAGCAGTTACAGTGATTGCCTGGGATGGGTCAGGACATGGGTTCGAAACCCAGCACCATGTACACAATGAAGTGTCAAAGCAATGAAAGCCACATGAAAAAGAGAGAATTGATTTTACTTAGTTTTTCATTTGACTTTTGTTGCTCCAACACTTTGTTGTGTACATGGTGCTAGGGTTCAAACCTATGTCCTCACACACCAGGCAAGCACCAGGCAAACGCCATAACCACTGAGCCACCACTCCAACCCCTTATGGTCCCTTTTTATCAGAAAAAACAAAGCATTCTGAGACATTCCATACATTAGACTAAAAACTACAACCCGCTGACCAGAATTTAGTATGTGGATATCTCACTAAATGTGTACATGGGGAAAATTATTTTTTGTTTTTTAACTTTCTGTTTTGAAATAATTTTAAACAGGGTTGGGGATATAGTTTACTGGTAAAGTGCTTGTCCAACATGCATGAGGCCCTGAGTTTGATCCTCAGTACTGAAAGAAAAAAAAATGCATGAAATAATTGTGAACTAAAAAATTCTGAAAAAGTAGTACAAAGAATTCCTGTATACCCCTTTCCTCAAACTTTCCGATTACTGTCAGGTGCAGTGGCACATGCCTGAATCCCAGCAACCTGGGAGGCTGAGGTAGGTGGACCTCAAGTTCATGGCCAGCATCAGTAAATTAGTGAAATCTTCAGCAATTTAGCAAGACTCTATGTCAAAATAAAAAGGTCTGTGTATAAAACTCAGCAGCAAAGCGCTCCTGGATCCAAACGCCAGTACCGAAAAGAAAAAAGAAAAAAAAAATAGCCTTTCTAATTAACATTCACTTCATTGACTTTATCATTTTCTCTAGCTTTCTCATGCACACATGATGTCCATTTATTTCTAAATAGCTTAATACGTACTTCCTAAAAATAAGAACTTCCTCTTAACAATACACAGTAGAATGATCACAATCAGAATATTAATATTGATTCAATGCTATTATTTCATTTTCAGCTTTTGCTAATTATCCCACTAATGTCCTTTATAGCAAAGAAAAAATTTTTTTCTGTTCCAGGAACAAATCCAGGATCATATATTACTTTACTGATTAGTGATTGATTGATTTAATTTATTTTTGAGGTACTGAGAATTAAACTCAGGGGCACTTAATCACTGACCCACATCCCCAGCCCTTCTTATTTTTTATTTTGAGACAAGGTCTCACTAAGTTGCTAAGGATGACTTTAAACTTTTTTTTCTTATTAGTTCAACATAGTCTTACATATTGAAAGGATTTGATGTACACATTCATACGTGCATACGTAATGACAAAGTAAGTTGAACCTGATCCTTATCCAGGATCTCCTCCCCTTCCCCCACTCCATGATTTCTTGTCTCCTCTGTGACTCCCCCATGTTACAAATATAAATGACCATATATATCTATATTGATTTTTGAAATTTCTAGTTTTAAATGCTTGCCTGAGTATAATTTGGCTTCTCAGAGGAGTCAAGTGTACCCTACAGTATTGGTAACTTCCCTTTTCTCTCCCTTTCCTCCCTCCCTCTCCCCTCTCCCCTACCCTCTCCTACCCCCTTCTTTGAACTTCTGATCCTCTGCCTCAGCCTCCTCAGCAGCTAGTTTTACAAGCATGCACCACCATGCCCATCTACTTTTCTCCTTTGAGATTCTTATTTTTAACAGGGTACATTGCTTCATTGATAAAATCAGACTCTGTTAGTGAAGAACAAAAGGACAAATGAAGATTGTGTGGGCCACCAGCAGTGTCTGCAGCCTAGTTTCTCACCAGCTAAGAGGTGGTGGCTTGAATCCAGACTGACAGCCTTGCTTTGTTCTAACAACTTTATGCCCACATTCCAAAAAGAGCCCTGAGGCCATTTAATTCCATCCATTCCTCTTCTAGTTGTAATTCTGTATCATCACCATCCAAAGTGAGTGCTCCCAGGGAGGGCTAGGTCCCTTGTGTCACACACTCCAGGGGGCACCCCTATACATACTGTAGATGACAATGATGTACTAGGGCAGGGGCCAGCAAAGTCTCTCTGTAAAGCATCAGATAGCAACATGTTTGCTTTCGTGGGCCAGATAGTCTCTGTGGATCCTACTCGACTTGCTGGTACAGTATGAAACTAGCAGGGGCTCTAACCCAACAAAAACTTATTTATGGACACGGACATTGAATTTCATATCATTTTCAAGTATCATGAAATATTCTTATTTTCGTTTTTTAAAAACGGGGGTTGGGGATTTAGCTCAGTGGCAGAGCGCTTGCCTAGCATGCTCAAGGCCCTGAGTTCAGTCCTTAGCCCTGAAAAAAAAAATTTTTTTTTTTTTTTAAGAAAGAGGGGACAGTGAGAGAGAGAGAAAGAGTTAGGGAGAAGCAATTTTTATTTAGTTTTGAACATGGCTCTCATTGCTTCGTTGCTGTGACACTTAGTTGTGTACGTGGTGCTGGGGTTTGAACTCGCGTACTTGCACATGCCAGGCAAGCTCCGTAACCGCTAAGCCACCGCTCCAGCACCACCACCCCCCCAGCAATTTTTTTAAAAACCTTGTAAAAACCATTCGTAATTGGTGGGTTAAACAAAAATAGGCAATTGGTTGGAAATGTCCATTATTTATTAATCTCACTCTGCTCTGTCAAGTCTCTTCTCCCTTACCCTAACTGCCATGCTGCTCTGGGCTTCCTCTCCATCTCCCACCCTCTTCCTTCCTACATCTTTGTTCTGTACTCAGGAACCTTCATTCATACTGGGGTTTTTTTGTTTGTTTGTTTTTTTGTTTTTTATAACTAGGGATGCTTAACCATAAGCAACATCCCTAGCCCTTTTTATTTTTTATTTATTTAAAGAGAGAGGGACAGTGAGAGGGAGAGAGAAATCAGACTCAATTTTTATTTCGTTTTTCCTGTGGCCTTCATTGCTCTGACACTTCATTGTGTATGTGATGCTGGGGTTCGAACCTGTGTCCTTGCGTATGCTAGGCAAGCACCACAACTGCTGAGCCACCGCTCCAGACCCTCCTTTTTTATTTTTTAATTTGGAGACAGGGTCTTGCTAAATTGCTTTGGACTTCCCAAATTAATGAGGCTGGCTTTGAACTTGCAATCCTCCTGCCTCAGCTTTCCAAGATGCTGGGATTACAGGCCTGTGCCACCTGCACTGACCCTTCATTCAATTGTAAAGCAATTTCTTCTCACTTTGTTTTTTTTTTTTTTTAACAGAGAAGGATAGTGAGAGAGAAACAGAGAGAATCAATTTTTATTGAGTTTTTCACAAGGCTTTTGTTGCGCTGACACTTAGTTGTGTATGTGGGTTGCTGGGGTTTGAACCCGTGGACTTGCGCATGCCGGGCAAGCACCATAACCACCGAACCACTGCTCCAGCCCCTTCTTCCCAATTCTAACATGCTAGCCCCTTCCTCACCTAACTGCAGTGTGAATGTATTCCCTAAGGAATGCTCTTCCTCAGCTGAATTCTAGAGAGCATGCTACTCATTTTTCCAGGTCCCATAACCCATGGGCATGGGAAGTGCTGTTGGCATTCTCTACATTCCTTGGTCTGACTTCTAAACATTTACCCTTCTACCCTCCTACAAAATGCCTTCCTCCTCTGAAGCTCTTATCTGACTCCTTGAACGATAGCTAGCACACTGTGAGCAATATCCTCATAACCCCATTTTGCAGAGAGACACACTGAGGTTAAGGTCAGGTGCTAGTAAATGGCAGAGCCAGGATTCTAATCCCAGCAGTCCATGCTTATTCCCAAAATGCTATACTGCTTTTTCCCTGTGCCTACATGGATAATTATCCTTCATCGGAGGC
>PVKS010043285.1:0-14975 GCA_004027875.1 Aplodontia rufa | reverse complement strand
CCATCCTCCTTCCTTAGCCTCTCAAGCTACTGGAATTATAGGTGTGCTTCACCACACCTGGGGGGACCTTTTGTTTCCTTCCTTCATTTCCCACATGCCTTTGATTGAATCACTTTCTAACTTTATTTAGTTCTCTGTTTAAATATCACCACTGTACCATGGTATCGTCTCTAATCCTTTTCTTTTATTTCAAATTTCTTATGAATTAATCTGTTTATGCATTTTCCCATTTGTTTGTCTTCTTTGGAAAATCAGGGACTTTCTCCTGTGCATGATGATATCCCTAGTATCTACAATGGTGATTGGCACATTATTGTGCCCCAGTGAATTCATGTTGAATGAACAGATGTGCTTCATCCAGTTGTTATCATAGTCATAAGAAAGCTGATGTATACAGAGTGTATTCAATTTTCTATTAGAATTCTGTGATTCTAATTAAATATAATTTTCCGTTACAGTTTCTGGGTGTTCCCACTGATACAAGAGTATAAATGAATAGGAGCTTATTAGTGTAGCTGTATCATAACTCACTAGATTACTAGAACCCTAGACTCAAATTGGTCAGAAAGTACTAAAAAATAGAAATCACAGAGGAGGATATTAAGCGTCTGTAAAAGACAGGTAGAAAGTGCAAAATAACAAATATATTTTAACGTATAATTTTTTTAAGAATCATAAAATTTCAAATATTTAACAGAAATTGCTTTAATGTTGTCCAATATATTAATTTTATATACAAAGAAACTTCATAAAAGAAGTGCAAAGGACTTATCCAGCATTAGTAAACTTGGAATGGGAAATCTGATCTCTTAACTGAAACCACCAAATGTTTCTTACCTCCGTAACTAATATTTATCAATGTCTTTTTATACTAACTCATCATCCTCTAGTTAACTTTTCAGTGTTAGAATTTGGAGGCCTTAGTCATAGGACAGTTTTTCTTTGTAATGACACAGTCAACAATTTCAGAAGGCTATTCTGTTTGTTAGTAACAGTGAGCACTATACAGTATTAGTAACCCTTCTAATGATTAGAAAATGTTTCTCCTTGGTGCCCATCAAGTTTCACTTACTTTCAAATTTAACAAAACCAGATAGTTACAATTCCAGCCTCCCTTGCAGCTACAGAGTTGGATCCCTGCCGATATGATAGGAACTAGGCAAAGAAGCACAGGCAAAGGACACTTTTCTGGCCTCTCATAGGTACTACAGTGATACATAATTTTCTAGAAGCAGCTGGGTCTGTGTTGCTGTGATTGCATCCCGTTCCCATTACTGATCTCTCTCCAGGAACTAGCCCTGGTTTGGGATTCCATTTCTATCTGGGTAACACCTAGCCATGTTTCTTAAACGGAGGTCTGATTCTATTAACATCTCATTAGAATTTTATATTTCATTTCCACTTGAATCAGCTAGATTAAATTTTTCTTATGTCTTCCATATCCGGTCAATCATCAGATTTTATCTCTTCCAAATAAATCTTGAATTTTCACCATTCTCTCCAAATAGAGACTTGGGGTCTTTGCATATACAGTTGTATGAACTCTTCTTGGTAATCTCCAAACCATTCTCATGAAGTACCAATTATTTCTGCTTAGTTATCACATGTAATATCTAATAATTTTACTTTGAAATTGGTTAAAATCCAAAGCCATTGTCATGGCTGGCCCTATTAAGGTACTGATATGGCCTTACTTGCCAAACTTTATCTTGTGCCTTCCTCTTCATCATTCTCTCTGCTTTTACCACCCTGACCTTTCAGGTCTTTGAACACAGTATGAGTCTTCTTACCTCTCAATGCAAGGCCTTTTCATGTGAAGTCCCCACTCCCTGGAGTGCTTTCTCCTATTCCATTACATACCCAACCCCTGCTCATCCTACAGGTCTCCACCAAAATCTGTTTTCTTAGGAAAGCCTTCTCTGGCTTTGCAAAATAGACAGGAGCTGTCCTTTAATCTCAGTAGTCCCAGGCCCTAGTGCAGTGACAGATACATAGGAACTTAATAAATATTAGTTGTATTAACAAATGAATAAATAGAAAAAGGCACTACTGCTTTTAGCACGTGGATTTTTTTATCAGGCAATTTTGATGAAAAATTGTGCTGTTAGAGTGTCTATTTGTAACTACAGTTCTATGCCTCCATTTGGGAAGTTTTAAGACACAAGGAAACATTACTTATGTTTGTCCCTGTCGAAGACTGCCCTTTGCGTTTTACTGACTAAAATTTATTGACAGTCAACCTTGATGGTGACAACCATTATAAAGGAAGAAGAAATGTCAGGATAAAGTGTCATCCTGATTGCATACACAGAGGGTCAGTGCTTACTTTTCACAATGTAACCCAAAACTCTTGTCTGATCATCAGGATAGCTCTGAATTTCCCTTAAAACTAATTAGGAATTCCAGTGTTTTAATTTTTCAAAACCTCGAGCTGCTTTAGTCTCATCCTTTATCAACAGAGGCTGTAGTGATCTGTCTGAATGATGGGAAGTCAAGAGTTAAACAGTCAGTCAAGTAATCCCTCTTTGCCTTTGTGGGTGGGGGAACACCATAGGGAAGAAAGCAGGTGACTCACCTGCTCATGTATTTCTATAATCATGCTAACATAATTGGCAAAATAAATGGTATTTTCTAGTGGGAATTCTTACCTGTGGTGTGTCTTTACCTGTCTGTACTTAGTTAGATTGTACTGCTTATGAAAATCAAACCAGTAATCTATGGACAAAAGATTATGGAAACAATGATATAAACTGTAAATCGTCCATGTTTTATGATCAAATCATACATCTTTTAGAGACCACTAATGTTTATCTGGGCCACCGCACATTCTAATCCTGGAGCATTTAGCTGTACAGGAGCCCTAAAACTTCTGGCTTCATCTGATCCTAGTGACTATTAGTATGCTTGAAATTGTTAATAGAATTTGAACCTGGCTAAAATCTCTGATTCATCAAAGACTGATTTGACATTACAATCTTTTGTGTGGTAGTTACAGAGATTTGATTATGAGAATACAGTAAGATAATGTTCATGAAACCACAGTGAAATATACAACAAATAAACAAACATGGGGGTCCCTATCTGTATTATGGTATGGAAAACGTGACCTGAAAACTATGAGAATGATTTAAGAGAGGGCGCAATATAGATGGAGAGAAATTTTTATGCATGCACAAAAGGCTTCATATTTTCTTAATATGCATCAATAAATATATTTTTAAAACAAGGAAACAGGGTTAAATATATACATGCAGAATAATGAAATATTGAAAAAAATTAGTTCAATACTATTATTAGATGAATCAATTTTGCTTATTTTCATTGCTCATAGTTCACTGCCATTCATTAAATGTAAACGTTCTTTTGAACTGGGTTTGCATTCGTTCTTGTACTTTATTAACTATGGGATTAATTATTTATGGAAAGGTCTTTTGCAGCATAATATTGTCCTAATAGAATCTCTTCATTATTCCCAATTCAACTATTGTTAAGCACATACATACAATTAACCTGCTATTCTGAGATAGAAAAATAAATTCTGAGAATAAGGATGAAAAGTATGATTCACTTGTAAACATAAATTTTATACACTGACCCTATGGTGCTCATTATTCATACTGATTTGATTCTATGGGCACAATGTTGGAATCAGGGGCCATATCAAATAATCTAGTTGTGCATTAGGTTATTCCATCTAGATTTGCCTAAGTACCATATGTGATATCTGCACTATGACAATGACTACCAATGGTTTTCTCAAAATTTATCTTTGTGACATGATGCCTAAATGTATTTATTGTGGTTTTATATTTGGTTTTCGAAAGAAAATTCATTATATACAAAATTTTAATATTTGGACAGCATGCTCACTGAATGAAATACCATAAAGACTTTACACTAGTCTTTTCTACTCTTTCTTTAAGGAAACTTGTACTCACTTGCTTTCATCCGTAGCTTCAGAAATACATTTGCAAGAATTAATGTTATAAAATATGCCTTACCCTAAGAAATACATAATAATTGAGATGTACATAAGATTCTTGATTAGCTTACAAATAGTGAATGTTAAATTTGGAATAAGGAAGAACTTAAGGATAAAATTTTGTAATTGATGGCATATTAAGTTTAATTGATTGAAATGGGTCTCACATTGAGCCATTAAAATATATATTTGTAACAAAACTAGAATATGAACTGTAATATCTATGTGGGACAAAATTATAATGCTGTTGGAAAATTATTGCCTACTGTGAATATAGACATTTTTGTAAATTAACCATTAGGCAATGCTTCCTTTGGTATCATACTAAGATTGAGCCATAGATTTTAAAAGATTTTATCATCTTGAAGATTTATCAACAGAGAGATCTATTTAAAATAGAACAACTTTATAAAATAGAGTTTTGTAAAACAATCCTAAAATGTATCATTTAGTGTTCCTTTAGAGTTATGACCACTTTAATGAATATAATTTCTACTTACAATTAATATTTTAATGTGTGCTAGGTGTCTTCTTTTAGAGTTTTTTAAAAATCTATGACAATGAGTGGATCCTAAAAAGCAACTGGCAAAATGAATGCAGAATGTGTGCCTTAAGGAGCAGCTCTTCCATGCACAATGCCAGCATTCAGGTGAAAGTAAGCCACACACTCGCCTAAAGAAAAATAAAGGTAACCACCACACCAAAAAAAAAAAAAAAAAATTAGTAATAATAATAACATTAAAAACATCTGGGGCTGGAGCAGTCACTGGCTCAGTAGTTATGGCACTTGCCTGGCATGCAAGAGGACTAGGACTCGAATGCTAGCACTGTACACAACAAAGTGTTGGAGCAACAAAAGTCACAAGAGAAACTAAATAAAAATTGATTCTCCCTTTCTCTCTCTAAAAAAAAAAAAGCAAAACAACAAAAAGTCTGTTTTGGAAGACTTTCATATTTCAACATTTATTTTTAGTTGGATTTCAAAATGAATGGAAAACAAATGTAACAGCCACATCCTTGCATGGTGGTACATGCTATAATCCCAGTGGCTTGGGTTCTGAGACACGAGGATGGCAAGTTCAAAGCCAGCCTCTGCAACTTAGCGAGGCCCTGTCTCAAAATAAAAATAAATAAATAAATAAATAAAAATGGATGTGGTTCAGTGACTAAGTGCCACTAAATTCAATTCCTGGTACCAAAAAAAAAAAAAAAAAAGAAAGAAAGAAAAAGAAAAAAGTAATAATAATTAAATAAAGCAACTACAAAATAATGATTTCTTTTTCGATGAAGAATATTTCCGATGAATTTGGTTATTGCTTGTGTTGCTAGTTGTCCTCTTTTCTCCTCCTAATTAGAAGGTCAACTAAGAAGCAGGGGGAGTTTATTATTGTGTAAATAAGGAGACCTGCTATACCAGATTTTACTTAGGTGCCTTTCTTCAGCTGTCTTTGCTACCTGTCTTTGTCTTCTAATCTGTAGCCTCTATTTTAGAATTGGGTTACTTTTTACAATACTGCCTGTAACCTAAAGGAAACAAAATTATAATCACTTTTTATTTTGTTAATGGAGGAATATGGCAGGAAAACCAGAATAGTTTTTCAATGAAGAATTATAATTGAACTGCTTCTGTAGGAAAGCAAATTTACATATAATGAGGGAAAACTCAGGGAAATGACTGCTTTTTCAAGTTCTGAAATGGAAGAAGTCAATGTTGCATATCAGCAGGACTTTTAGAATCTCATTGATAAGTAAATGACATCATCTAAAAAATGTGTTAGCTAATGTTGAAGTGTGGTGAGTGATGGGTAAGATCTAGATACATTAAGCTGCAGTTGTTCACTGAGTACCTTTTTGTCTCTTCAATTATCAGTAGAGAAATTATTAAGGGAAACTCAATATAAACTCAGATAAGCAACACTTTCAGTATCGTACCCTATTCTTACTATCATCTCTATTAAATTTGGGACAGATGCTAGCTAATCAAAATCAGAAGACCTCTCAATTTATTTGTGCTAAATGTTCAATATGTGCACCAGCATAGCAAATGACATAGCTAGAAGTAGATGCAAGTAGTGGGGCTTTTATGTATTTTTTCAATGCACTATTAACTTACAAAGTCTATTTATTTATATTTAGACTTTAAGAAAAATATCTAAACTTTTTTAATTTATAATTTCAGAGTTTAAAAAAGTTTATGTATCATTTAAATAATGGTAATTATTATCATTGGTTGGAAAACACATGATATGTGAAGGGGATAAAATATTTATGTATGCACATAGCTAATTTTAAAGTAATTATTGAGTTGTCTACACCAAGTATAAAGCTTTAGATATTGCTTTCATTAATTTTAAGGAATAGTGATAACATAACTGTAAGTCCATCTTCTGTTATCTGAACAGGAATCTAGCTCCATCTCAATAAGCCATTTTAGCATCAATGATCTTTAATGATCCATCTTGAAATAAGGACTTAAAAACTATCATGCAATAGTGTTTCTGTGTAGTCTAGAATTGAACAAGGGAACATGAAAACATAGGCATGTGTTTTAGGATGTAATTTTCCATGGATTTCTTACATTTATTCAGATCTTGAAAACAGAAATAACAAATATATCCTTTTCCCTGACTATCTACAAAGATGCTGAATACCAGTATAGTAATGATAATGTCTTTCTCCAAGGCATTGGAAGGCAAGTTTAGAGCTATTATATTATCAGAGAGTTCTCCTAGGGCTTGAACTGTGGCTCAGCAGTTAGGGTGTTTGCCTGGCATGTGTAAGGACGTGGGTTTGAACCCCAGTACCACACACAAAAACCGAAGTGTCAGAGCAATGAAAGCCACGTAAAAAAGCTAAATAAAATTCATTTTCTCTTTCTCTCTCTCTCACTGTCCCTCACTCTCTGTTTAAGAAAAAAAAATGTTCTCCGTGTGGATTTCCTTTCTTGCAACATATTCCATTGCATTTTCTGATGTCACCTGGTCCTTTCCTTCTTGTCAGGGAACTTGCATAAATAATAATACCAATTACTTTCATCACTGTGTGCTGCAAAGGCTTCCCAGTCTGCTGACTCAGGAGACTCCATTCTTCTGCCAGTATCTTTGAAACTATGGCAGACTATTTAGGTTACAAGTAGGATAGAATTTCTGATCTCAGACCCCTAACAGTTTTTAAAATTACCATCTTTTTATTCCTCTGAAGTCCATTTTATACACATCTATCAGATTCATACTTCTAAAGTGCATAGTCTATCATATCATATTTCTATCAAAAATCTCCAGTGTCTTCCAATTAAATATACACTTATACTGAAGAATTAAAAATTTTCTATGATATGATTGTAGCCTCCCTTTTCATTCAATTAAATACAGATGCTCACCAAGAAATGCTTTTCATTTCATGGTTCCATCCTGCACTTTCAAATTGTATTTCATGTCCCCTGAACATACACCATTTTCTCATGTTTATGGCCTTTAACCTGTTCTTTCCTATTATATGATCTATTTTTAATCTAATTTCTATTATCTTTCAAGAACACTCTAGCTTACATAAAGTTGAACAGTTGCTCTAGAGGTGATCAAGAGGCAGGACTGATTGACTTACTCTATGAAGACCTAAGATTCTCTTCTGGCACTTACCCTTGGACATTCAAAACCTGTTTGTTCAAGATCAGTTTTCATGCCTAATTTTCAGAGGCAGCCGGTACTTAACTGAACAAAGAAAGCACAGTAAGACTGAACCCTCTTTCAAAAAATTGGGACATCCCTGAGGTCCATCCCAGGGTTAGAACTCCCATCAGTTTGAGTAATGTCTTGGTTCTGACTATCTCACAGTCCTGCTTTTATTTCTGTCTTCATTTTAGTAACATTTCCTGCAAAAAATGCTTTGTGTGGTATCCCCTTCCTGAAAGCTCAGTCTACGAAAGTTTCTTTTTTGCATAGGATGCAGACTTCTTGGGAAATGGCCTGTCTTTTTTTTGTTGTTCCTGTATCACAGTGCCTCTGATAATAGTTGTTCAATAAATGTTTGTCAAACAAATTGAATTCGATGGAGCAGGGAAGCTAACCTTGCAGTTTTTATCTTTACTATACAAAATAAATATAGGATATGGTACTTGGTGGCATCCTTTAACCCAGTAGTGAAAGAAAATGCTAAATATATCTTAGAATTCAGAATCTAGAAAGACCTGCTTCTTCAAAGGATCAATAGGATAGCACCATATGAGTTGCATCTAGAAAAAAATAGCTGATTGATAAATCATTGTTTTTATCTAAAACAAATAACGCATTTGTCAAAAACAAAGTATGAGAAGATTTTGCATAAATAAATAGAATCAGAGTAACAATACTCATTTTCCACAATATTTAATTTATCTATTAGGTTCAAAGCCTAAACAATAAAATTGAGTGGTGGAATTTATGTGTATTAAGCCAGATAAGAGTGATTCCACATTTCTTTTTTTTTTTTTTTTTTTTTTTTTTTGTCAGGCCTGTTCTCAGCTTCATCTCAAAAAAACAATCTTGAAAAATTATTTTTGGAAGTTTTAATAAGATGACCCCAAATAACTTGATAAAATAGAAATAATTTACCAGTACAAGTTAGATGAAAAGCTGAGACCATGTGAATTAATCCCAATGATATCAAAAATCTTAAGCATATTTCAACCACAACCACTACCTTCCCATTTGGGTTTTCTATTCATTTTTCAAGCACCAAAAAGCTTTATATAACTGATACTTCATTTTAAATTGTTTTTACTTAGACAAAGTAAGCTACTAGGCTATAAACAAATGTTTGCTTTGGGGCATATTGAATATCATGCACAGTACCTGCAGGTATTCTTGTTCTTGTTAGACTTTGCAGTAAATGAAGAATCATGGTCTTCCATTAAAAAGAATCCTAGGGCTGAGCCCACCATATGACCCTGCTATTCCTCTCCTGGGTATTTTTCCAGGGGATTTAGAATCAGCACATTATAGTGACACAGCAATATCTATGTTCATAGCAGCTCAATTTACAATTGCTAAATTATGGAAACAACCCAGATGTCCTTCACTGGATGAATGGATCCAAAAACTGTGGTACATATATACCACGGAGTTTTACACAGCCATTAGAAACAATGATATTGCAGCCTTTGAAGGTAAATGGATGGGTATGGAAGAAATTATGCTGAGTGAAATCAGCATAGCCCAGAGAACCAAGGTTCAAATGTCTCCATTCATCTGTGGAGGCTAGAGTTAGACCCTGGTCATTGAGAAAGGAGATCTATTATCATGTGTTAAATCCAGATAAGGTGTAATGTTATACAACCTAATATATTTTTAGAGATGTTGTGGGAAGGGGAAAGGGAGGGATAAGGGTGGGTAATTGGGGGGGGGCACTCCTGGGGGTAAATCTAATCTTCAGAATCTATACACATTTTATATTATTTTGTTAAAAACTTGTATGGTTGTTCACAAATTATTACAGGTGGAACGTAAGTAGGACAAATTTTATTTGTGCAGAATCTCCCCCCAAAATTACAAAACTTGAGATAGTACATGTCTAAAGAACCCCCTAAATAGAACAAGTAAAAGGGTCACATATTTCCAGTTACTTCCAATGGAAGTTTCTATTTTCGTACTGGGATTCTGACTCTAGTCTTTCCCACTGGTTGTAAAAGGACTTCTGTCACAGTTTTCTATAGACTGTGCTCTCCTGCTTTTCATGCTCACCATTCTCACTAAAAAAATCTTCAGAATGCCAGATTCCATATGCTGAAAATATTTCAAGACTATCTGATTATTTTCCAAACTGTCTTAACAAATTACAGGAAACTTCAAATAACAAAAATATATTCTCTCCTACTTCCCGTGACCAAAAGTCCAAAGCCAAGATGTCTGGAGAATCCAAGGTAGAAACTGTCCCACATCTCTCCCCTAGTTCCTGGAGATTGCCAACAATCCTTGGCACTCTGTCTTATGAACACATCAATCCAACATCCCTCCAGTTTCTATGTCCATTTTGTGTGTGTGTGTGTGTGAGTGTGTATGTTGTGTGTGTGTGTGTGTGTATGCACATGTGCACGTGAGCATATGTGCTTTCTGTCTCTTATAAGGACACTCAGTTTTAGGGCCCACCCTAATTCAATAATTCAGTATTATCTCATCTGGTTGTTTTATTTAATTATGTCTCCAAAGACCCTGATTCCAAATAAGGTTACACTCTGAGGGGCTGGAGCGGTGGCTCAGAGGTTTCGGCGCTTGCCTGGCAAGCACAAGGACCTGGGTTCAAACCCCAGCACCATGTACACAACTGAGCGTTGGAGCAACTGAGGCCATGTGAAAAACTCAATAAAGTTGTTTCTCTCTTTCTCTCTCTCACTGTCCCTCTCTCTTTAAAAAAAAAAAAAAAAAAAAGGTTACACTCTGAAGTTGCAGGAAGACATGCAGCTGAGGAGATACCCACTACAGTACCCACTGTTCTTAAGTTGAAGTACACAGCTCTCATCAGGTATGGAAGGCTTCCTGCAATTTGGAATTGCTTTGTTTCTCTACCCTGCTGATTGCTGGGCTCCTCTCTTGGCCAGTGAACTGTTGGTTCTGGTCAGGCTTCTCTCATTTCAGAAGTTCTACTTTCACAGGTGCTATTTACCTCAAATAATATTGAAGTCCCTGTGACATTCTTCCTTCTTCTTCCTTTTTTCTTTTCAAACCTCTGGTGTTCTGTAAATGACTCTGTTAATAGAGAAATGTACTCTTGGAATGTTTACCCCATAGTTCATTATGCCAAGAACTGCACCAAACATTGGGCTCTAGTAGCAAATAAACTGGATGTGATTCCATAAGGGCCATGACAAAGATTGTATCTCCATGTGTCCACAGACATTTTTACATGTTCTCTACATGGATTTAATTACTTAATTAATGGTAGCAAGCTTTAGTTTATTTTAATAAATGCTATGACAAGTGTTTTTCAAATTTATTTGTATGTGATTATTTTTAACCCCTCCTCACTGTTTGTTAAAGAGAGAGGGACAGTGAAAGAAAGAGAGAATCAATTTTATTTAGTTTCTCAAGTGACTTTCATTGCTTGGACACTTCATTGTGTACATGGTGTCAGGCTTTAAACATGCATCTTTGAGCAAGTCAGGCAAGTGCCATGACAATCAAGCCATGGTTCCAGCCCCTGTACATTATTATTTAAGATTCATTGCTTTAGGGGGCTGGCAACCACAAGGACCCTGGTTCAAACCCCAGCACCACATACAAAACTAAGTGTTGGAGCAATTAAGGCCTTGTGAAAAACTAAATAAAGTTGTTTCTCTCTTTCTCTGTCTCTCTCACTGTCCTCTCTCTACAAAAAAAAATTCATTGCTTTAGCAACTCTACATTGAAAATTTTGTTTTGTGTCTTTACTGTTGATATAGTATGATTTTTGATTACCATAAAGATTTCACTATATTTTCAAGAATTGCTCTTAGGTTTATTGTAGAATAGTATTTTCTTTGCCTTAAATATATTAATACTGATTGACACAGCTTCAACTTATAAACTGAATGGAAATAGGCATGGGTTGCATGTGATAATAATGCAAAGCTATCTTTACAGAACCAAATGGGAATTATGGATTCAACTTGAATTTGTATATATGTATATAAATATACATATAAATTTGTATATATGTATAGACAGATAGATATAGAGAAGAAATGCATACATAAATAGAGAAGAAATTTTGCTTACACTAAATATTTCCTAATCAAATGGAATTAACCCAAATCATCAGATCAACAATCACATAGGTGAGCAAATTTGATAATTTCCATAAACGAGAGAAAGAGTCAAAGTTTAGGCATCTCCTAGTTCAAGTGTTAAGTTGACTTTGCCATCAGGATGCGCATTTTGATAAAAATTTCTCCTTAATCCAACATCACTATTAAAAGCTTTGCATTTTGGTCATGACAGCATATAGATTTAAAGCATTACTAGTGATGAATCACTGGATGTAATTAAATGTTGAATAAAATAGCATATATTAAAAATGTGGATTCTACGGAAATGTGTCTTCCCTTCCATACATATTTGACAAATTTTAAAGAAATCTTTAAGACAAAAGTTCATTTTTAAAGTTTTTAGGGAAAACAAAGTAAAATATGTGCATCTATATTTTTAAATTTGGGGAATTGCATTGTTATCATTTTATGATTTGTTTATTTATTATTTATTAGATGATATAGAGTTACAATTGATGGGGAAACATTATCAAATATTACAGAAGAAATGAATATATACTTAGTTATCTAGGGCTAATGCCATGTCATGGATGCCCAGCTTGGGTTCCCCATGTTACTGTTTCCCAAAGAAAAACCGTTGAGTTAAATGGATATCTCATGGAGGTCAGACATCACTTTCTGAGATGATTCCCCTATATTTGGTTCCTCCAGTCTCCTAGGTGATTTTCCTAAGCCCTCCCCCCACCCTGTCCTCCAGCCTATGCCTCCAAGAATCCTAGGGAGTTGTCTTCCTGTTGCAAAAAGAATAATACAATTTGAAGTTATTATTAGCTTTGCCGTCTCACATACTGCTTCCGGATGTATTCTATCTTCCATAGATGAGAGAAACAATTTGGCCCTTGAGTCTGTGAGATTGGGATACTTTACTTTAAATAATTCTTTCCATCTCCATCCATTTGGTCTCAAAAGCCATAATATCGTCTTCTCTAATGGCCGAGTAGTATTCCATTGAGAATATATACCAAAGTTTTTGTATTCACTCTTTCAGTGAGGGGCATCAAGGTTGGTTCCATAATCTAGGTATAGGAAATTGAGCTGTTATAAACATTGATGAAGCCACATCACTATAATATGCTGATTCTAATGCTTTTGGGAAAATACCCAGGAGTGGGAAAGCTGGGTCATAAGGTAGTTTCTTAAAAAAAAGTAATCTAAGGATTCTCCGCACTACTTTCCGTAGTGACTGAACCAGTTTGCAGTCCCACCAGCAGTGTAACAGTGTTCCTTTTTTCCCACAGTCCCTCCAGAATCTGTTATTGTTAGAATTTTTCATTTTTGTCACTCTAACAGGAGTAAGGTGGTATCTCATTGAAGTTTTGATTTGTATTTCCTTTATAGCTAAAGATGTAGAGCATTTTCTCATATATTTATGGGCTTTCTGTACTTCCACTGGTGAGAAGTTTCTTTTAAGATCCGTAGCCCATTTATTGATTGGATTATTTGTGAGTTTGGTGTTTGGTTTCTTTAGTTCCTTGTTTATTCTGGATATTAGCGTTCTGTCCAAGGTGTAGCAGGCAAAGGTTTTCTCCCATTCTGTAGGTTCTCTCATGATGCTCTTGACTATCTTTAGCTGTGCAAAAACTTTTTAGTTTTATTGCATCCCATTCATTTATTCTTGACTTTACTGCTTGAGCCATGGGAGTTTTGTTGAGGAAGGCGCTGCCGACTCCTGTGTGTTGTACTGTTGACCCTACTTCTTTTTCTAGTAAGTTTAAAGTTGTTGGATTAATATCCAGATCTTTGACCCATTTTGATTTAATTTTTGTGCAGGGTTAAAGATAAGGCTCCAGCTTCAGTTGTCTACACATGGCTGTCTAATTTCTCCAACACCATTTGTTGAACAGGCTTTCTTCCACACTATGCTTTTGTCCTCTTTATCAAATATCATACAGTTAAAGATATGGGGGTTTGTTTCAGGATCTTCTATTCGGTTCCACTGGTCTTCGGTTATGTTTTGATACCAATACCATGCTGTTTTTGCTACTACGTCTCTGGAGTATAATTTCAGGTCAGGAATTGAGATACCCCCTACTTCTTCCTTCCTGTAGAGTAATGTTTTAGCTAATCTGGGTCTCCTGTTATTCCATATGAACTTGAGAATTGCTTTTTTATATCTGTGAAGAATGCCATTGGTAACTTGTTGGGGATTGCATTAAATCTGTATAGGGCTTTGAGTAGAATTGCCATTTTTATTATATTGATTCTGCCTAACCATGAGCATGGAATGGTTTTCCATCTACTCAGGTCTTCTGTAATTTCTTTTCTTAGTGTTTGATAGTTTTCTTTGTAGAGGTCCTTAATATCCTTTGTAAGGTTAATGCCCAAGTATTTCATTTTTTTGGAGGAGATGGTGAATGGGAGAGATTTCTTGATTTCTTCTTCTGCAGATTTGTTGCTGGAGTAAAGGAACACTAGTGACTTACTGGAGTTGATCTTATAGCCAGCTACTTTGCTGAAAAGACCTATAAGCTCTAGGAGTTTTCTGGCCAATGTTATTGGGTCTTCTAGGTATAGAATCATGTCATCAGCTAATAGAGATAACTCAACTTCCTCTTTTCGTATATGAATACCTTTGATTTCCTTGTCTTGCCTCATAACTCTGGCAAGGGTCTCAAGGACTATATTGAACAAGAGTGGGGAAAGCAGATAGCCTTGTCTTGTTCCTGAATTCAGTGGAAATGCTTTCAGTTTTTCTCCATTGAGGATAATGTTGGCTATGGGTCTGTTGTACAAGGATCTGACATAGTTAAAGTATCTTCCCTTGATTCCTATCTTTTCCATAGTTTTCAGCTTTATGCTGGTGTTGAATTTTATCAAAAGGCTTCTTTCCATCAATTGAGATGATTATATGATTTTTGTTTTTAATTCTGTTTATGTGGTGAATTACATTTTTGATATTCATATGTTGAACCAGCCTCGTTTTCCTGGAATGAAGCCCACTTGATCATGATGAATAATCTTTTTAATGTGCTTTTGTATCTGATTAGCTAAAAATTTATTGAGGATTTTTGCATCAATGTTCATCAGGGAAATTGGTCTGTAGTTTTCTTTTCTTGACATCTCTTTGGTTTTGGAATCAGTGTAATATTTGCTTCATAAAAAAGTGTCTGGGAGTGTTCCCACTCTATCAATTTCCTGGAAGAGCTTGTAGAGGATCGGTGTTAGTTCTTCTGTGAAGGCTTGGTAGAATTCAGCTGTATATCCATCTAGACCTGG
>PVKS010043284.1:0-14959 GCA_004027875.1 Aplodontia rufa | reverse complement strand
AGGAAGATGAAGTGACGTCAGTTCATAGGGTCCCCTCCTCTAAGCTTCTCGTTCTACTTTCTAAACTGGCTTTTGATCACTTCTAGAGCTTACAGATTCAACAATACAATGATACACACAGATGTGATTTTTGAGGTTCAAGTCTCATAATAATGAGAATGTTCCACACTAAATATCACTACAAACAAGTAACCTATGCCAAACCCAGGAAGTGCAGAAAACAAATCCCCAGAACCTGTGGCAGCAAAAACGAACATAGGTTCCTGTCTTTTTCTTTTAAAGACAAAGGGACAGTGAGAGAGGAAGACAGAATCACTTTTATTTAGTTTTTCATGTGGCTTTCGTTGCTCAGACATTTCGTTGTGTGCGTGGTGCTGGGGTTTGAGCTCACGCACCTGTGCATGCCAGGCAAGGCTGTAACTGCTGAGCCACCGCTCCAGCCCCCACAGGTTCCTTTCATCAAACAAAAGACATTCCTTTGACTAGATGAGGGGCCACCAAATCCAGCTGTGGAGCTAGCAAGTTTTTCAACACTTTAAGGGATAATAAGAATAGGCAACACAGGTCATATGTGGCCCCTGAAGCCTCATATATTTACTATCTGGCCCTTTCCAGAAACTGCCAACCCTGGAGTAGATCATAGATGCTTAGAATCTTTAAATAAAAAAATAGGGGAGGGGAATGGAACAACTGGGGAAGAAGTAATAAAACCTTTACACACGCACACAAACGCCATCAGGCAGATTTTTCACCACCACCAATCAATCTCTTTCAGCAACAGAGGAAAGCACAGGAATTACACCCCCACACGCTCTTGCTTCTTTGGTGCATCCGCTGACTGGTGCAATTATAATTCTACTGAGCCTGCCACTGGGCAATTTTCTGGAAAACTCACTTTGAGATGGAAGCAGGCCACAATGGGCAGCTTCTTCATGGTGAGCTGCTTGGTGGACTCCTGGTAGCTATGGCACCCACTGCATTTTATCTTGGCACTGCTTCCCAAGTGCTCTGGTCTGGTAAATCTAGAAGGCATTTAAGAAACGATTTTAGCTGGGCACGGTGGTGCACACCTGTAATCCCCGATCCTCGGGAAGGAGGATCACAAGTTCAAGTCTAGTCTGAGCAATTTAGTGAGACCCTGGCTCCAAATAAAAAGGACTAGGGGGTGCAGCTCAGCAGTGGAGCACTTGACTAGCACGTGCAAGGCTCTGCAATTCGATCCTAAGTACTGGTGGGAGCGAGAGAGAAAGATAAGAGACAGGAAAAAGAATAAAGCGATTATTATTATTTTTTTTAAATCACTTCTGGTATGTTAAGACTTGCTAGAAAAAAATTCAAAGCATAAAATGTCCATCTGAAGAGAAGTAATTCACAGTTAAAGAGGTTTATAATTTCACAATGAAAATTTTTTTCCAATCATCTTCTCTACAAACTTCTATTTTACTAGAATTTGAGACTGAATTTACTTGTAAAGACTCTCTTGGAGAATGATTATGGTTATTTCTTGGCTTGTTTTCCAAACTAAAAATTGGACACCCATTTACTAACTGGATTCATCAGTCTAACAAAGTTGATGCTTTTAAATTTAAACATGCAACTCCAATCCTGCTCACTTTGTAGCAAGATATACCAAAAACCTTTGTCTCTCCTCTTGTAAGGAATACATCCCCTCAGCGGGGACTCTTCTTCAGTGATCTCTAAATTATAAAAGGGCATCGTAAGTCTTGTCTTATCACCTGGCTAAACCAATGAAATAGTAAAAAGGCAATGGCTGTTAAGTGTAAAACAGCACAGACCGATCAGCAGCTTGTGACACAGAAGTGCTGTCATGCAAAGCTAGGGGACAGAAAAAACCATTTATTTTGAAAAATTAAAATTAAAAAGAGGACCATCGTGAGCTCCTGCAGGTCAATGCTGCATGCCCTCTCTATACTCTACTCCCAACAGCAAACAGGAAATACTGCCCTGGTCTGGCCTGAATGGAAAGCTTCCTTCTGAAACAGCCTTCCACAGGGAGATGTGGCTTCCCAGCCCAAGTGGCTGCCTCACCTCCGCAAGCAATCTGTGAGAGTCGTGGTGCCTGACGCGTGGCTCTCCCCGTTCACGACGCTGCCCTCACTGCCCGGACTCAGGGGCCAGAACGGGGTGGAGGAGCCAGGCAGGTCCAAACTGATATCCCAGAAGGGGTCGATGGTGGTGGAGACTCCACTGCAGAGAAGATGGAAACATGTGAGGACTGAGGTCCATGTGGCTTCTGAGGCAGCTCCTGGGGTACCCAACACCACCCTTTTGGTTCCAAGAACATTTCAGGGCATCTTGGTCTCCCAAGGTGGCCCAAAGGAAGGGCATGTGTAGAATCGGTAAGTCAAAGGCTACTCCTGAGTTAAGTTTTTAAACAAGGAGAGCACCACTTTAATTCAGCGGTTTCCCGAGCTCTAGGTTCAGTGGCTCTGAATCCCTAGGTCTATCTTGGCTGCATGTGGGAACTGGAGCAGAATCGTTACCCAGAGACTGGGCACTGCTGCCCTGGGTGGTCACAGAGCCCCCCACCCACATATCACACCGAATGTTCACTGGCCAGGTTGAGCAGCCCCTGGAGAACATAAAGCACTGAAATTTATTAGCAAGGCCAGCTCCTGCTTGGAGATTTAATTTACAGTATTAAAACAGGTAAACTCAGAATGGGAAATTGACTCAAGATATTTAAACAGGACTATGTATCTGAAACAATCACCTGCTAATAGAATTTGGTAATTAAGGGCCATGGTCCAAGATAACCTCTGCTATGTAAAAGAAAACCACATCTACAACAGCAGCAGCAGGGACTTTTCTAGAACCCCATATGGACTATGGTTGACAATCCACTGTGGGCTCTTAACAACTTGGGTGGATTGTGACCACTTTAAAAAACTGAGCTGGAATGAAACACCAGGGCACACTGAGGGTGAATGCGAGGTCCTTGGATCTAACTGCCAAATGACTCCTGTTCTGGTTCTTGGGTCTCAAGTGCTAAGCAGTGACTGTATCTGGCAAGAACTGCAGTCACTACCTTGGAGCAAACGGAAACCATAATATTAAATCAACACACGAAGGATTACAGATGTCAAGAGTCGGCGGAGGGCAACCTGGACATCCCTTCCTGAAGGGGGCTGGGGTTTTTGGTTTTTTGGTTTTTGTTTTTGTTTTTTTGGTTCCAGATGTCAAAGACTATAAGAAAAGCAAAGAAAAGTGGGGTGGGGGACCCCTAAGAACACCCTGCTGGATTAAACGGTAAAGAAAACCTCGACACCGAGGGTCATGTGTCCCATTAGGACCCCAGACTAGCAGATTTCTCCCATGGCCTTCAGCACTCAAGAGTATCATGGGAAATGCTGACTCTGCTTTTAGACTTTAAAAAAAGTTCTTAGCACAACAGTTCTGCTGGCTGGGACAAGCGCTATGATGTCGGCATGGCCCACACAAGTTCTGATGCTGCAGGTGACCACGTGTGGCTGAGGGCTGCACTTACTGGCAGACCTGGCACGTGACATCAGACTGCAGCCCGCCCGTGAAGATCTGGTCGATGATGCAGTTGCAGTGGTTGGGATTGTTGGCCTTCTTCCCATTGTCATCTCCTGGGGACAGAGCACAGCTTTGTGATTAGCATCTGTGTTCCTCCAAGACAACAGACAGCAGGTTCCCACGTCCACCCAGGAGGAGGAAACCAGGAGGGCTGACACTCTAAAAGGTGTGTGAAGACATCTGTGGTTTCAACAGAGACTTGCCAGGGGCTCATCGATGGGTTGTTGTTTTTTTAATTTATTTTTATTAGTGCATTATAGTTTTACATAATGTTGGGATTGGTTGTCACATATCCATAAATGCACGCAATTTAGCAACACTTTTTTAAGAGAGAGAGAATCCTTTTTTTTTTTCATTTACTTCTCTGACACTTAGTTGTGTATGTGGTGCTGGGGTTTGAACCTGGGTCCTTGTGCATGCCAGGCAAGTGCTTTAACCACTGAGCCACGGCTCCAGCCCCTCATCACTGTTTTAATCTGATGAGAGATTTAAGCACAAGGATTTTCAAAACTCTTGTTTCTTTATCTTCTTCGAAGATGTCCTTAGCAGCTATCTTGGCAATGAAGTATGACTGATGCCCAAGAACCTGGTAGGATTATTGATTCTGTTTTCCACACGCAGAATAATAGAATAAATATTTTTTCCCGTGAGAAAACCCAACAATATTCTGCACCAGGGCTGGAGTGGTGGCTCAGTGGTTGGAGTGCTTGCCTGGTATGTGCAAGGACCCAGGTTCAAACCCTAGCATCACATACACAACAAAGTGTTGGAGAAACAAGGATAAGATGAAAAAATAAATAAAACTGATTCTCTCTTCCTCTCTCTCTTAAAAAAATAAAATAAAATAAAATTCTGGACCAAATATGAGAGAAGCACCTCTCTCTTCCCCTCAACTGGATAAAAGCAGTGCCTTCTTCCAGGAAGACCTGCAGCATGCCTCTAATGCCCACCTTTCCTCATCAGCTGCAGCACTTCTGAACTAGCACGTCTCCCGGTCTGTTCAATACGCATTTTACTTATCTACATGTTGTGCAGATAAGCAAATACAAAACTAAGTAGCAGAACACAATATATTCTCGAAATGCATATTCTAACTTTCATTCAGCTACACAAGGGGGACAGTGATGTGGCCATTTACACATATATTATGTATCAAAAAGGCAGAATTATTACAGAATAGACAATGGCCACTCAGTCTTCTGACAGCACTCATCTAGATTGCAGATTAGGAGAAAACGCTGCACAAAACGATCTCAAATCCACAGGGCAAAATGTTATGAGGGTATGGGAAATACACACAGGAAGAAGCATAGAAAGAGGAGCTGGAAAATGCCCCAGGGGTGACAGCAACTTACGAACAGCACAGAACCACGTGCCTTGGGGTCTACGAGGCTGGAGATGGAACCCAGAGCTTCCCACAGGTCAGGTAATCACTCTCTCACTGAGTCACACCCCAGCCTGGGACTGCCTTCATAACCAGAAGAGCTAACATCCTGTCCAGGCATTTCTAACGGAGTTGTGTCAGAAGCAGGCAGCAATGGCTTCACAGGTTTTGGTTCCATGAACATTTTAACAGCAAGGCATTTTCAAACAATTTTTAGAACAGATTTCTCTTGCTTACAGAGGTTCTTAATTACTTTCATCAGACATGTGCAGTAATAATTTAGTATCACAATGGTTCTTTCCTGTTTGTGTGGCATACATCATACCAGAAAACCCAACATAACCTAAGGTATTCAGCAATTTTTATTTGGTTCCTAGGGCCAAGTATTAAAAGGATCATACACGTTTTTAGAAGAAAAAAATTTAAATACGAACAAAACAGAACCCAAAGCATAACAGCAGATCCAAACAAGTCATCCCATGTCAAGTGTCTGAGCTGTCTCTGAGCTGGTGCCTAGGGCTGGGCAGGGTACTTGTGTGAGATGCTACCAACCCTCAGCACAGCCTCCAGAGACTGGGGGAGGAGGGGCACTAGGAAAGCCAGCTGCTTTTCTTTAAAAGACACCAATTCAAGAGAAAATCAGCTGGGCAGGTACCGCCTACAACTAGCAGTGTGAGTCCAGAGCCACAGGGAACCCATCGGGAACCAGGTACCTCATAACCACAGTAGTGTCCTCAGGTATGAGTTCTGAACCTGTGGCCTCAGCATCACTCTCTCTCAGACCTACCACACCAGACACCCGCAATGTAATAAGCCCTTAAGCCAACAACCCACATTCAAGCTTGGCAGGAACCTGCAGGCCCTCAGAACTGAGAACTCTGTGAGACCAACAGGAGGGGACCAACTGCAGCTCAAGTCGCTGAAGCATTCCACCTAAACCCCCCACCGCTAGCCCCAGCCGCCACTGCCCACCGCCCCCACTATCAAAACCCACACACGTCCAAGAACCCTCCATGGGGCACGGCATTCTGGGGCCAGGCTGTGGCACTTGTTAAGGCAGAAGCCATGTTCCATTAATATCCTGAGAGAGATTTTAAAATAAAAAGCCTTGGTCAGAATCAAGGGTACTGCAATCTGAGCCAGGGATGCCCTAGCATGTGAACAGGCTTGGTCCTCTGATTCCAGCTCTCTATTTTAGAGCAGCAGTCATTTTTCTCTGGGGATTCCCCATGGGAGAGGGGTGGTTTTCACGATAAGTAACATTCAGAAGCCTCAGGCCTGATAACCCAGAGGAACCACAGAGCAGTCACAATATGCCAAGGCTTCCAAGAAAGGCCTGAGGGCTCTTGAGATTTCACTGTTCACAGCAGGTCACAGAGGACACTGCCACTGTGCTGCTGCACCCCTAGCAAGACCAAAAGACATGTGAAACTATTTCTTCTTCTTTTAAAAATAAACTATAAGGACGCTCCTTTAAGAAAACACGATTACATACAGTCCATGCAACACATATCCCCCCTCCAGGGTTCGCGGCATGTCCCCCACTCCAGGTTTGGATGTGCACGCACACATCCACTCCGCTCTCAGAGGAAAGGCACTAGGGGACAGCGGGTGCAGTGCCAGCCCCACCTTTGCAGTGCCGGTGGAGGACATCCAGGGCTGCGATGAGGAACTCGTGCGCGTCCTGCTGCTCGTAGCCCGCCAGGTGGCGTGCGTGGGTCCACACCAGGTGCAGCAGCTTGTACGGGATGTGAGGGGACCGGTGCCCAGAGTAAAACTGCTCAGGGAGAAGGAGAGGGAAAAACTTGTGGGAACATACACTAGACTTGAGCACACAACACAAAAGTATTTAACAGCTGCCTAGAATAGGTAATGGCTAGTTTGACAAAATTATTTCTCTTTTTTTGAATTTTATTTGGACTTTTCATGTCTGCATAGGATTTTTCTCCTTTCCACCATTTAGTTTTTTAAAGATAAACCCACATGATGAATTTTAACTTGCTAATGAGATCTAACACAAATAAAAATGACTTGACCTGCTGAGGACGTGACATACACCTGTAATCCCAGAAACTGGGAGGCTGAGATAGGAGGATCACAAGTTCAAGGTCAGAATTAGCAACTCAGTGAGACTCTAAACAATTTAGCAAGACCCTATCTCAAAACTTCAAAAGGGTTAGGGATGTAATTCAGTGGTAAACACCCCTGGGCTCAATAACTGGTACAAAAACAAAACAAAACGAAGCAACTTGACTCACCCAATGTCAGTTTATACAAAGCACCAGGCGAACCACCCCAGGCCCCGTTCCTCAGCACTTCCACATGGGACCAGCTGCAGGAATAATGCTAATGTTCTCCAGAACACCAGCAGCCAAACTCTCCTGCCTGCGCCCAAGCTACCTGCAACTGTCTCCAGCGGTAGCACTCTTGGGGAGGCCCTGCCCCTCAGCTGACTGCCAAGACACCAGTCAGGAGGCTCATCATCTATTCCACAGCCTCCTGAGCAGACAGGTACCCAGAGAGTGCTTCTGCCTGTCCAGGCACAGAAGCAAGAACAGGTAAGAGCAGCTGACATGAGCATTTCCGATTTTACCTTCTAAGCTAAGATGAACTTTGCTTACAATAGATGCACAATGTATCTTTAAGAATAGACTCAAAATTCTGAACAAAATGACATAGTAACTAATATACTACTATTAATGATATAGGCTGAGGTACAGCTCTGCGGCAGAATGCTTGCCTGGCATGTACAGGGCCCTGGGTTCCGCCCTGGGTTCCATCCCCAGCACCACATAAAACTAAGTAAATGAAGAAAAAGGAAGCGTCACGAAGTTAGCGTCGTTCTTCAAGGTTCCAAAAGGTTTACACACTCATGGGTCTCCTTCACTTGACAGTAACTGGCAGTGTGCAAAGCAGCAGCCTAAGATGTCCAATTCCTCCTCAAGAGGCTTAGGGTTCGCACTTGTAAACTGATGAAAGAGGTGCAGGGCAGCTCCACGGAAATGATGTAATATTAGTGCAGGTTAAGCATCCCTAATCTGAAATCCAAAATGGTCTGTGACCTGAAACTGTATAGAATGCATGATGCCATGGTGGAGCATTTTGGATTTTTGGATTGATGACGATCAATTAGTAAGGCCAATAAAAATATTCCAAAATCCAAAACACTATGAGCTCTGATGCATTTTGGCTCCCAATCATTTCGTGTATTCTGGTTCTACAACAATTTCATTGTCTATTCCATAATAAAAGCTCTACAGGTAGCAGTATGTTGTAGGAGTTAGAAATGGGTTGAGGGTACGGCTACACCCCTGAACACACCGATCTCATCTGATCTCAGAATCGCTGGGCCTGGTTAACACCTGGACAGGAGAAATGGGTTAGGCTAAGGCAGAGGTTGGCAAACCTTTTCTGAAAAAGATCCAGCCGGGAGTAACTTCAGCTGTGCAGGTCACATAGTCTCCATCCAAACACTCAAATCTGACCAGCTAAGGACAATAAGTGAGCCAGTGGGAGCGGCCATGTTCTGACAAAACAAGGTGACTGACAAAAGCAGGGGACTCTGACTACCCACTCCCGCACAGGCCACAGGTCTTCTTAGCAACCAACAGAGCAGGCAGCTGCCCCATTTTAAGCTGAAGTAACTCCATTACCTTGGCTTTGAGCCCCTGGTCTGAGGCACTGAACTGGTGGGTCCTGCGGCCCCAGCCCAGACATGACTTGACCCTGTGGCCTGAGCTCCACCTTGCACTGGCCTCTGGGTAGAGACAGACATGGGTGGGCACACCATGAGTGCAGCTACAGTCAGATCAAGGGACACAGCCACACCTGCAGGACAGAGGTTCACGAAGACAAGAGGCCTTTGATGAAGTGCATCTGGAAAGGTGTGGCAACAGAGGAGACCCACTTTCCTTGAGAATGAGCACGTCCACAGGCCTTCCTGAGATCCAGCGTGGCAGACAACAAAATTCAAGTGTGAATGGCAGGATTTACGCAGACGAATATCTCCTACCAGCTGACTCTGCCGTGTCCCTGTGATTCCTCCCTTCTCATCCTGGGTCAGCAGTGTCTCCAAAAACCATGCCTACAACCTTTTATCTAGCAATATCTTTAGGAAAAACTGTCTTCCATAGTAAATGCACATATTAAATATTTATTCACTACCTAAGATCTAGAAATTTGCCTACCTTACCATGGTCCACTCTATTTTGTTTTTTAAAAAGGTAAAAGCAGGCACTGGAGTGGTGGCTCGGTGGTTATGGCGCTTGCCTAGCATGCACAAGTTCACAGGTTCAAACCCCAGCACCCACGTACACAGCTAAGTGTGGGAGCAGCGAAAGCCATGTGAAAAACTCAATAAAAAATTGATTCTATCTCTCTCTCTCACTGTCCTTCTCTCTTAAAAAAAAAAAATAACTAAATAAAATAAATAAAAAGGTAAAGGCAAGGGGCTGGAGTGGTGGCTCAGTGATTACGCCACTTGCCTAACATGTGCGAGGAAGTGGGTTCAAACCCCAGGACCACGTATAATGAAGTGTTGGAGCAATGAAAGCCACATGAAAAACTAAATACAACTGATTCTCTCTCAATGTCCTTCTCTCTCTTTAAAAAAAAAAAAGAAAAAAGAGAAAAAGTAATAGCAAGCAGAAAAAACATTCCACAGCAGAAGTCGGCAGTGCTCACCTCCTGGAAGAGGGAGGACATCTCACAGACCAGGCAGGAGCTGGGGCTCTGCATCTCGCATCGGTGCCTGTCAGACAGGAAGAAGTCACGGAGCAGCGGTGTGTGAGTCAGAGCCTGGACAATGCAGTTCATGAAGCATGTGTTTCCAAGGTTGATCAGCCCGCGCAGACCTGGACAGGAAGCCAGAGAGCAGGAGTTACTTGTGCACTGAAATACGGGTTTGTACTGCTACGTCCCAGGGGGCTTCGTGAGGTCTATATGATCACTTTCTGTTACTAATTCATTCACAAAGCAAGAGAAGAGCAAGAAGAAATACAATACTTGCCTAATTTTTATATCATTTTTGTATGAACAGTGTCAAGGAATGTTCACCATCATCATCCACGCTTTCTCTTTGGCCAGTATATTTCAAAATCATTACCCAAATGTATTGTCTACTAAAAAAATAGGTCGGAACAGAGCCCCTAACAAACCAAAATGCTTTTTTAAAATAAAGTTCTAAAATGCATTTTCTCCCTGCATCACCATCACACACAACCACATCATTTCTCTCCCTGAAGAGCAATCTAGCCAGAATACACTTGGGTTCTTTTACACACTTAAGTGCTAAAGGTCACAAGGCAGAGGCCACCTAATTCACTGCTCTGCACCCCAAGCCCATGACAGTCTCTGCAGAAAACAGATGTTTAAGATGTGCATGTTGAGCAAATCAATGATATGCACTTAGGCAGGGCTCAGCAGACTCGTGCTGCATCACCAAGGGCTGAAAAGAAGCCTCGGTGGAAACGGACCAGAGCTCTGCAAGACTTCCTCCACCCACCTATGGTGCAGTTAGAGGTGATCTTCCTCCTTTTGGGGTTGTGTTTCAGCAGTTCCAGCTCCCGTTTGGTTGGTTCCCAAGTTGAAAACTTCTCTCCAACACCTAAGCATATGAAAGACAGTGCCAGGTGCTGTCAGCTAAATTTTCATCAAGTGTGCTTACAAACAAAAGTTGTAAGGTTATTACTATTTATCAGGCTGTATTTCAATGAGGAGCATCCTTAATATCAGGGCTTTCTAATACCCTACTGAGGAGATGGGTGAAGGGCTTCTCTTTGGTCAGGGTCGATGAATACCCCACATTTCCTGCAACAGGGAGAACAACACTGCCCATTAAAGCCACCCAACACGAATGCAAGATGATTCTTCAAATGCCTCCAAGCCCCAGGTATAAAGACTGCAGCAGCAATCTCACTCAGTCCCTGCGTATTTCTCCAAATCTGATGGAGTTCTGCCCTTGACAGACCCAAGGAGACGCCAGGATTACGAGACAAAGGAGGTAGGTAAATTTAGGTAAAACCTGACCTTGCATCTTCCAAGCCTTCCGCTGCTCCTCTTTGGCAATTATTTCCATGTCTTTGTCATAGATGTAGTCCTGACACAAAAAGCAATATATACCTCCATAGGTGAGATCGATAGCTGCAGAGGAAGCAGGGTAGAGATAGGAAATTCAGTTTAACACGAAAGACAATGCTTCAGGACTCAGTTAAGCATTTAATCAATTTTCTTGGATGAAGTGTGGCATTTAAAACAAGGGTAAAATTTCATTTACTATTTTAGGCTCAGAAGGATTCCTGGCCACTTGACAGGGTAACTAGTCTTCACTACATGGAGAATTCCTGATCCTATCACAAAAAAGAAAATCAAGAGCCATCTGCTGTTACTTTGTTGTTGGAAGCTACAAACTGTTCTTACTCTAAGATCAGAAGTGAAACAGTTTCTAATCAGACAATCCTGACTTCGCAGCCCAAAGCTGCCTCCTGGCCACCTGGGCGTGGATCCTGTGCACTCTCTCAACTGCACCATGTGCACAAGACAAATACCTGGGCTCTTCCTTACTTTATTCTAAAGATAAAGTCCTTTGAACACCTGGCACTTTCTGAAGTCTGCAATTTAAAAGGGCGGGGGGCAGTGTGTGCATGCCTAAATTCACCAAGCAGAGAAGGAAGCACAGATTTAGAATAACTTGGATCAATCCCAGCTCTGACACTTACCAGTTACGTACCTTTCATAAATTACTATTCTTTGAGTCTGTTTCCTCTTTGGTAAAATGGTGATAGTGCAGAAGTACATCTCTTAGGTTTGTGTGATTCTCAACTTAGGATATATAACTTAAGTATATCTCCTTAAAACAGTACTTTTTTTTTTTGGTAGCAGAGGCGCTTTACCACTGAGCCACATCCCCATCTATTTGTTACTGTAACACGGTCTCACCAAGTTCCTTAGGGCATTGCTAAATTGCTTAGGCTGGCTTTGAACTTGTGACTCTCCTGCCTCAGCCTCCCAAGCTGTTGGCATTATAGGCTTGCGCCACCATATCTGGCAATAATGTCTTTTAAAAACATTGATTTTATAATATACTGGTCCCTTAGCATCTGTGGGGAGATTAGTTGCAATATATCTTGGATATTAAAATCTGCAGATGCTCACATCCCTCATGTGAAATGATATAGTATATTTATATAACCTACATACTTCCTCCTGTATGCACTAAATCATTTCTAGATGACCCACAGTTGCTAATACCATGTAAATGTTATGTAAACAACTGCTATGCTATATTGTTTAGGAAATTATAACAAAGGGGAAAGTCTGTACATGTTCAGTGGAGACACAATCCCCTCCCCTCACCCCAAGTATTTTCCATGTAGTTGGCTGAATCCACAGATGCAGAACCTGCAGAGGGAAGGCGAACCTTACTACATGTCTTAAGTTACATGACTCAAATTAATACCATGGTGGACCTTCACACTCCTCTAAGGCATTAAAACAGCAATTTAAGAATCCCTCGGCTACCCTTTATCCCTCTCAAAAAGCTGGCAAAATCCCAACACACTGTTATGAGTCCTCAAAAGAGATGCTATAGAGAGTTTAGCCAGCTGCCTGAGATTCTACACAGTCCTTACAGTTCCTGATGTGTGGGTACTGAAGTCCAATCTTGTCAAAGACCAGCTTACTTACTGTAGGGACCATGGGAACTTTCAGGAGGGTAGACATTAGATATTCAATGAACAATATCAAGCATACAGGCAAATGAAAATGCTAACCCAGGGAAGGCATGTAATTGTTCTGGTGTATGTCTAAGTCCTCCTAGATCACTGCCCTTCCTCAAGGTAAAAAAGCATGAGAAAAAACAAAGGCCATGTGAAAAACTCAGTAAAAGTTGATTCTCTCTCTTTTTCTCACTGTCCTTATCTCTTTTTTTTATAATTTTTTTTTAAGAGAGAAGGACAGTGAGAGAGAGAGAGAGACAAAGAGAATCAGTTTTTATTGAGTTTTTCACATGGCTTTCGTTGCTCTGACACTTAGCTGTGTACGTGGGTGCTGGGGTTTGAACCCGTGTACTTGTGCATGCCGGGCAATAGCCGGAACCACCGAGCCACTGCTCCAGCCGCTGTGAAACACTTTTAGGAACAAAAAGAATCCCAACAGAATATGGGCAAATGGACTCAAATTGGTATTTCTCCAGATATACACAAATGGCCCAAGAGGTACATGAAAACATGTTCAAAAACATGGTAATTGAGGGATGGAGAGGTGACACAGTGGTAGAATCCTTGCCTGGCCTGCACAAGGTCCCAGGTTCAATGGCCAGCACCACATACACAAATAAATAAAGGAAAACCAAAAAAAAAGATAAAAAAAAAATGACTCTCCTTTTCTCTCTCTTTTAAAAACAAACAGGGCTGGACCAGTGGCTCAGAGATTGGAGTGCTCACCTGGCATGCGCAAGGGCCTGGGTTCAAACCATAGCAGCCCCACATACACAACTAAGTGACAGAGAAACAAAGTCCAGATGAAAAAAACAAATAAAATTGATTTTCCCTTTCTCTCTCTCTTTAAAAAAACAAACAAAACATGGTAATTAAGAAAATGCAAACTGGGCTAGGCAGTCAGTGGTAGAGCACTTGCCTCGCATGCCCAAGCCCTTGGGTCGTCCCCAGTAGAGCAAAAAAAAAGAAAAAAGAAAGAAAGAAAAGTAAAGAAAAACATTAATCAAAGTCACACTAAGATACTATTTCAAATCCACTTTTTCCGGGTAGGGAGAGGTGTTGAACCCAGGGATGCTTAACTATTGAGCCACATCCCCAGTCATTTTTATTTTTTATTTTGAGATAGGATCTCACAAAGTTACTCTGGGGCCTCATTATGTTAAAGCTGGCTTTGAACTTGTGATCCTCCTGCCTTCCAAGCTGCTGGGATTACAGGCATGTGCCACCGTGCCTGGCTCACTGTGATACCTATTTTGAAGAAGAAAAGCGGAAAGCGTTGGCTGGTGAGGATGCAGAGAAACTGGAATCCTCATACGCTGCCTGTGGGAGTACAAAATGATGCAGACACCACAGAAAAGTTTGGTGGTTTAGCAAAAGTCAAAACGTAAAATTAACAAATGACTCAGCTGTTGCATTTCTAGGTTTATATCAAAGACAAATGAAAACATGCTCACCTAGAAGTACACACAAATGATCATGACAGGATTGTTCAATAAGAGTCAAAAGGTGGGACTATCCAAATGCCCATCAATGGATGAATGGAGAAGGAAAATGTGGTACACACACTGTAATGTTAATCAACCACATAGGGAAATGAAACATTAACATATACAACAACCTAGATCAGTTCTGAAAATACACTGAGAGGGCTGGGGCAGTGGCTCAGTGATTACAGCGCTTGCCTGGCATGCACAAGGACCTGTATTCGAACCCCTGTACTACTTACGCAACTGGGTGTCAGTGAAACAAAAACCAGATGAAAAAAATAAATACAGTTGATTTTCTCTCTTTAAAAAAAAAAAACAACAGAAGAAGGAGGAGGAAAAGAAGAAAATAACACTGAGAGTGAGAAGCCAGACATAAAAGGTCACATATTACGATTCCATTTACAAGAAATACCCAGGACAATCAAACCCTTCAGAGAGCAGATCAGAGGCTGTAGGAGTGGGGGTGAGGTGCTCTGAGGAGTGCAAAAATTTTGAAACTTAGAAACTTAAGGAGGTGAGTATACAACACATTAAGTGTACTAAATGCAAGTGAATTGTGCATTTTAAAATGGCCAATTGTACGGTGTGTGAATTTCTTTTCTTTTAGAGAGAGGGAGAGGGAGTGAGTGAGAGAATCAATTTTATTTAGTTTTGCATCTGGATTTCGTTGCTCTGACACCTAGTTGTGTATGTGGTGCTGGGGTTTGAAACCAGGTCCTCACTCTTAGCAGCCAAGCACTCCAACTCCTGAGCCACCACTCCAGCCCATGTTGTATGAATTTCACTTCAACAGAAATTTAAAAATTAAAACA
>PVKS010043283.1:0-14972 GCA_004027875.1 Aplodontia rufa | reverse complement strand
CTAATAGACAGTGTGCCCCAATTAGCATATATCCAGGATCCTAATAGACAGTGTGCCCTACACTAGCACATATCCAGGATCCTAATAGACAGTGTGCCCCAATTAGCATATATCCAGGATCCTAACAGACAGTGTGCCCTACATTAGCACATATCCAGGATTCTAATAGACAGTGTGCCCCAATTAGCATATATCCAGGATGCTAACAGACGAGGTACCCTACACTAGCACATATCCAGGATCCTAAGAGTCAGCGTGCCCTATATTAGCACTATCCCAGATCCTAAAAGACAGCATGTCCTTAAAATCAGGACATTTTCATAGAACTTTACCTCATTATAAATTGATAAATTTGCTACCAAGACATATTTTAAGATAATAAAGAAACCAAATGTGAGATGGAAGGGGAGAATATACCTACTCCCAGGTTCTGAGTGCCAAGAGACAGCCACAGCTGTGAAGAGTGAAGCAATAGCCTATTGTCTCAACACTCACAGGACAGCCAAAGGCCAGCGTACTGAGGATAAAAGGCAAGGTGGGCAGAGGTGCCCCACGGAAAACAAAGAAAATGCAAAGTCTTCTGCATGTGGGACTTAGAAGGGTCTGAAAAGCGGAGCCCTGCACATGCACGGGAGAAGACTGTCTACAGAACACACCCGCTCTAGCACGTGACTAGTCTCTGCCTCTCCACCCGCATGTACTTTTAATTTTGCAGTCCCCAGGAGCTACATTTTCCAAATGCAGTTTACCAAGTAAAACAGGCTGCATTTAATACTTACAGCTTGCAAAAACTCTACTGATAATTACACAGTGGCATCGATAGGTAAATAACTAAATATTTTTACGTGGAAAAACAGAGGTTTATATAATTCCAGTAAAAATATTGTGAAAAATACTTGGAGAGTCAAAGAATAATATTTGTATTTATGTTTGGATGAAAGAGCTATAAAAATGGCTACACTGTAACCATTTGACTTTTATATAATCTTGTAGCAAAGGTGCAATGTTTATACATTTCTACATATATCTGGATGGAACCAAATTCTTTTCACATACTCTGCTTCACATTTTCCAAAACTGCTCTTCCTTCTTCCATGGACAATTCCAGGCAGGGATTTGTCTCTTGTTTCCATGTTTATAACTCAAGTAGCTGTTCAAGGTAGAGATAAAATTAAGTTCAGAAAACAGAGTTTTTTCCTTTGACTTCTATACTTTTTTTTTTTTTTTTAAGAAAGAGAGATAGTGAGAGAGAGAAAGAGAGAAGCAATTTTTATTTAGTTTTCCATGTGACTTTCATTCCTCCGAGACTTTGTTGTGTATGTGGTGCTGGGGTTTGAAATTGCATACTCACGCATGCCAGGCAAGCATTGTAACCGCTGAGCCACTGCAGCCTGACTTTCACGCATTTGCAGAAAAAAGAAATCAACTTTAGAAAAGAGCAGCAAGAACAGATTAGCTTCTTTGTACTTCAGTTGATGTCTGAACTGAAAAGACCAGCGCCCCACCCACTCACAGAGACAGATCCGGAGCTGACAGTACTGATAGAAATCTAGGTATCCTCACTCCTATTTTCCAAATACATTAGATGCTCCACACCCTTTAATTATACAAGTTCCAGCAAACTGAGTAAAAAACTGCAATGATCAGGGCAAGTGTCGATTTGCACACTCATCATTTAAGGTATACAACAAATAAAATCTTTCTCTAATTGTATCATAGCAATTTGCATATCTGTTTATCAACCTAGGACTATAAGCTAAGTCACTAGGAAGCCGAGTTCTACCTTCCACCCATGGAAAAGACACTCAAATTTATCCAATAAATCAATAACTCAAAGAACAGAATCTTAAAACTTTTGCTAATTCCTGTAGGCACTGAGCGCCCACATACAAGTGGCAGCACACAGGGGCCAGTGCCTGCCACCAGGCTGAGCCACCTCACCTGTAGCTGCCTCTTCAGAGAAGCACACAGTCCCACCCATGCAGAGTGTGCTGACGCTTCCCTTCATAATAGGCTCACGAATCAATCACACATGCTCACCATCTAGTACACTGTCTTCCCGTGTTCATTACAACACATACAACTTTTATACTCCTTTTGCCTGCAAGTAAACAGTACCAGACAACTTAATTTTGGAAGTGTAAGTCAGTGCCCCAGCTGCTCTGAGATCACTGTGTGCATGGTTCTGTCCACTAAAACGTGTTGAACCTACCTCTCCCTCCCAACTCTGCAATGGTGGTGACAGACTGCAAATGTCACACATTCGTCTAACATTGAGAAATTATTTTAGGGTAGTTCTTTACCCATCTTCTGGAGTGGGGCGTAAGAAAGGAGAATACAGAAATAAATTTTTCTTGAAATAACTGTCACTCTTGGTTTCCAAGTTATATAGTTTGAAAAGACGAAATCTGCTTTGCAGGGAGAACACAAAATGTTCCCGTTTTCAAGCTGTTTTCTCAACGGTGTACCCTATTTAACAAACAAAAGGAATGTGTCCTTTTTTTATAATTTTTTTTAAGAGAAGGGAGAAAACAGGAAAACAGAAGGGGGGAGGGAGAGGCAGAGAGAAAGAAAAAGAAAGTACCAATTTTATTTAGCTTTTCAACTGGACTTCCTCTGACTTATATATGTGGTGCTGGGGTTTGAACCTGGTTCCTCACACATGCCAGGCAAGTGCTCCAACCGCTGAGCGCTCTAGCCCCAGGAATGTGCTTTTTAAAGCATATTTTCATTGGAAAAGATATAAACAATGTTAAGTGTGCTATGATTTGCAAAAGAACTTTTCACAGAAATGTATTGTAAGAAAAACTGGATGGGAGTCTGATAATAAAGGACTCTGAGCACTGCTGATACTTCAGCTCTGACCAGTTTGAACCCCGACCTCCAGGAGGGTGCCTGTGTCTTAAGCAATTCATGACAGCAGCGTGTGGAACGCTGGTGGGAACCTCATACCACGCCAACCCTCGGGTCTGACTCTACACAGTCCGCAGGGTGCTGCATCTGCATGGCTGTTAGATTTCGCACAGGCCACAGGTGGCACACTGTGTCTCCTCCTACAGGAGCCTTGAGTCAACTTAGTTCAATTCTTATTTAAGTAGACGTAGAGATTCCTCCCCACAAAAAGGTATAATATAGAAAAGAAAAACAAGCAAATGTCACAAAATGTTCAGTTGATGAATTTCAATAATTAAACTGAATTTCATTTTCTAGTGACAAAACTAGTTATTTAACATTTTCTTTTTTCCTATCTGAAAAAAAGCACATAAAGATTTAATTTTAACTGTAAACTCTACTTTGATATATTTTAAATGAACACCAAACCAAACCATTAGAAATGTCAAGCGAGGACACTGAATGGCCATTTATCTGAATCATGCTATTTGAGAATTACAATAATCCACACTAGGTGACTGTGTTTTTACCCAACTTAAAGCCCCGATGCAAGTTTCTCTCTTCAGAACGGAAGCCCACCATCATTTTGACGGTGTGCATGGCTGCAGCACTGTTCCTTTTCCAAATGGGGCGGTTCCCATCCATCTGCTGATGCAGGAGGTTCCTGCATGTCTGTCTTCCGAGGCGGGAAGACTCCCACCTGCCTGTTTTGTGGTGGGTGATTCTCACCTCTGTAAATACCTCAGAACATAAATTACTAACAGGGCAATGCTGGAAACACTTGCCACGTCCTTCTGAACTGAAGCTCGGATCGCTGACTATCAGTCCACAGTGCCCCTCAACCTCCCTAAGAGGGCATCTTTGTTTCAATCTAAAATATACGCATGACTAAGTTGTTAAAGGCTTAAGTATCTCCAGGTGACATAGACCCTTCCTAAAAGACAAGACAAGACGAAGCCTATATGTAACACAGAACTGTAAGATGAACTGGGCTAGGGAAGACGGCGGAAGGCCACCCAAAGGAAGGTCCCTCCTGCAGGCATGCTGCAGACAGGTGCCCACCTTCAGTGGGGTGAGGGCACAACCAGAAGAAAGGACAAGGTCACAGACCTTCAAGAGCTGGGCCTGCTCCTATCCCTTCTCACCCAACCAGGCATTTCTGCCTTGTGTGTGACTCCTAGCAGACCTCCTCAAGACTGGCTCCCGCAGGAAAGGAGAAAGAACAGACATTTCTGGAATGCCCACACATTTTCTAATTTTCTTACTATGATCCTGGAAAGTAAGTCTGAGGGGACAGTGCTTGCCTGGGTCAGCCATCTAGTAAGCTGAAAAGTCAGAACTCAAATTCAGACTGAAGACAGCTTACGTCCAAGTATCTTAGTCTGTTCTCTGCTGCTGTATCAAATACCACAAACTAAGTCATTTATATTAAAGTGCATTTGATTCATGGTTATGGAAGGTGGGAAGTCCACACACTGGGTAAGGGACCCCTTGCTGCTTCCAAATATGGGAGACTGCATTGTGTGCCAAGAGCACGCATGATTGGGAGGGGTTTAGTTGCCCTGGTCAGGAACCCAGCCCTCCTATGGCAACTAAACCTCCTTCCATAATACCCACAGTCATCTACACATGACCTCATCCCCCTGAAAGGTTCTACCTTGCAACACCCAGAGCTGCCTGCTAGGGAACAACCCAGAGCACCAGGAAAGCTACGTGCTGTCATAACTTTCAAGCTGCCCATGATCTAATGAAGAAAATGCAGCAGGCAGTGCAAATGCATGTAGAGCATTTCCAGCGGGGAACGCAGCCCTGACCTGCAGCACCCGCTCACACAGAGCAGGTTCCTGTCAGCAGGGACCAGTTCTCCTCGTCAGTGTGTTCTGGGTAAAGGCTGCCTAAGACACAGCCAACCTTGCTCCTGCTTACCAAATGCTTTTTGTGATACATAAAGGCTGCCTTTGGCATTAAGAGGTTCTCCATGTGCGCATTCAGCCAAGCAGAGAATTTTCAGGAAAAAGAAACTCCACAAAGTTTCATGAGGCAAAACTTGAATTTGTCCTGCCCTGAGCACAACATGTGGTCCCTGCTTCAACCTCTGGCACTGCACAAGACTTCCACCTGTGTCTGCATTCTGCTGGTGTGCAGTTAACTAGACCTACGATGGTGATCTGAACTGAACACAAGCCAACTTTACCTTCTGGGCCTTACTGCCCAAAAAAGCATAATAACTACTCTTTACTCCAGCCATAGGCATGGCAGCATGTGCATGAGAGAGAAGCACCAAGGTCAAATGAGCATTTGGTGGTCACTTCAGAACTTTGAAACACTGTGCAAATGGCCGCATGAAGGGACACTTCGAGAGACAGCCCCTACCCTTGACCAGCTAGCATATGGCAAACACACTCAGACACTGTGACAGCAGCACAATCTGAGAGGGGAAGTCGGCAACTCTGACTCTGGAAGGCACTTGAAGGCAAGACTCAACTAGGCCTCCAGAAAATAGTGGGACTCTCACAATCCCTCTGGACAAAGAGCACTTTGGAAACAGGATTTAGAAACAAAAATCCTTAAGAATCTTGTGGGCTAATCCTGTGTAGCTTTAAGGAGGTTTAAAAAGAGGATTAAGAAAGAGTAAAAGGGGGCTGGAGCGGTGGCTCAGTGGTTTTGGCACTTGAGGGACATGGGTTCGAACCCCAGCACCACGTAAACAATAAAGCATCAGAGCAGCAAAAGTCAAATGGAAAACTAAATAAAATTCTCTCTCTCTCTCCCCCTCTCACTGTCCCTCTCTTAAAAAAAAAAAAAAGTAAAAGAAAGAAGGCAGAAAAGGCAGAGGAACTCAGTGAATGGGAAGCACAACACTGAGTCAGGGAGGGCATCTGATGCCCTTGGGGATACAAGGGTCACTCTTGGAAATGGCCACCTATCCTCAGAGCTCGCGCTGGCATGTACCACACAGCAGTCCCAGGGCCGCTGCACACCAGACCGAGCATCCTCGCCTGGGAGAGCAGCAGACCTGGCTGGCGTCCTCCGTTATGGACAAGAAAGGGCAGCTCTTCACATGGTCAGGAACACTTGCGCTTCTTTATCTGTGACCTGTTCATATTCTGAGCCCACTTTTCTATCAGATTTCTAGTCTTTATCATATCCTTGTATTCACTTATTTATGAGATTTGGCTTTTGACAATTTTTTTAAAAGTATAGTAAATACATGTAAAATTTATTGTTGTACCATTTTTATCTTTACAGCTCAGTGGCATTAACTATGCTCACACACAGTTGTACACCCTTTGACACCACACGCCCCCAGAGCTTTCTGAAACAGTCCCCATTCAACACTGAACCCATGACTGCTCTGCTTCCTGACTCAAGTCTGCCTGTCTGAGAAATGCAGGAGGAATCTGACTGCTGGTCTCACTTGGCATTGTGTTCCCAGGCTCATCTACACTGTGCCAGGTGTCAGAGCTCCACTCCCTTCTTTGAGAAATTTTTAAGGACAATTTAATAAGTGGTACAAGTGGCACATATTTTCTCCAAGTTCCGCACATGATTTTCCACACTGCTTATGGTTACTTTTGACAGGCAACTGCTTTTACTTTCATTTACTCAAAAGCATCAATTTCTCTAAATTCATTCTGGACTCTGAAGTAATGAAAAATTCTTGACACAGCTGAAGCTTAGAAACAAAGGTGTCAATGTTTTCCTGCATTACTGCCACAGTTTCTGATTTCATTTTGAAATGTATGCTTTAGCAACCCAAATCTGCTGATGCTCCAGAAATCTTTATTTTCATTTTAATTCTACTGTAGCTAGAAAATCGATTTTATGAATTGAGTCTTAGGATTTGTTTGATCTTGATAAATTTTCTTTGTGCACATAGGCAGATTTCACATTTCAGTGCCAACAAAGGCACATCTTCTGTAACTGTCAGTGGAATCAACTTCATGGACTACGTTCATCACGTCCTACACACCCTTACCAATCAGCTACTTTCACTTGAAATTTCCAACTGGGGCCCCAAATCTGCCCATGTCTCCTTGGGAACCTGACACTGTTCCATGCATTTGGAAACTGTTACTAGGTGCATACACGCTTACAGTTACACTGTCCTAACAATAAACCACCCGACTCTCACAGCGCTCTGAAACCGTCATGGTGTGCTACTACTTTAAGCTACACCAGCTTTAATTAGTGTTAGCCAGGGGTATATTCTTTTATAACCTGTGAGTGATTTTAATATGTATTCTTGTAGGCACCACATGTTTGAATCATGGTTTTTATACAATCTGACAATCCTTGCCTTTCAATTGGCCATTCAGACCATTTATACTGGAACGCAAGTTATTAAGAGGTTTCTAAGTTTAATTTCAAAACACACGGGGCTGTTTTAGTTATTGTATTTTTATTTGTTTCTAACTTCATAATTTTATTATCAATGAATATATATGATTTTTTTAAAAAAATACACTGCAACCTGTTTCATATCCAACTATAAGTACTTGCTATGTCACAGTCACCACAACTGTCCCTGAGTCACCCTGGTCTATTTCCCTACAGTTTCCCACTATACCATAAACAGACTAAACCCTAAGAGTACACCATGGTGCCCTCCACAACAGGAATGTGCCTGAAGCCCTGGATGTGAGTGTGAGGTAAAACAGGCACATTCCAGTTTGGATGAAGTCACATAAGTGCTGGCTACGATGCATACCCCTCAGACCCACTGCCATTGGTAACAGATACAAGACCATTCCCAGTCACATCTTTCCAGGTCTGCAGAACACTTCAACTCTTTTCATCAACAATTCCTTTTCGTCCACAGCACAAGCCTGATCACCCAACCTCGGACATCCTGAGATTGGACCTACTGCATCTGTTCTCTTTTGGTAACTTGGAGAAGGCAGCTTCTGAAGACACGAAGGATGCAGAGGAAAAGTAGATGTTCAAGCTGCAAAGTGCATCAGCCTAGGTATCAATATCCCAGGTCTCAGAACATCTCTGCATTCCACCATGGTGCAGACCTAACCCCCTACGCTTCTGCCATCTCCTTTGCAGGTGAAGATCAAGAACTGCATAAACACCAATGTGGTATATTGCATCAACAGGGAAGGCTGAGCCTGCTGTTGTTGCAAGTTTTTGTCATCAGCAGCAGGAGCCTACCTGCTCCACAACCCTCTCCATTGCAGTGCCACCTCCACTCACTTGCTGGCTCTAGAGCAGAAAGCAATCAATCTGAGCCCAAGGACTCAATCAAGAGACTGTTTCTTTTAGGACCAACTGTCTTAGGCTTCATTTTCTCAAGAGCAGAGCTTGCGACAAGGATTTGGGGATATATGTGAAATTCCAGGAAACACCACTGGAGAAGTGAAAAAGCAAGACCAAAAAAAGTAAAAGTCAGCACAGGGTGTGTTAATTAACTAGTCATCACTGTATGCAAGAAGAGCATACTGTGGGCAGATGGTAGGAACATGCCACAGAGCAGCTCAATCCAAGGGCATCCAGGAACCTTCCCAACAGCACTGGCTGGGAGCTGCTCTGGGCATGAGCACACTTTGTGCCAGAAAGAGCATACCCATCACCAGCACACGGCTTATAACGAGTGCCGTCAGGACTCAAGAGAACAGCAAACATTACTCCAGGAGCATGACAGTATCATGAATCCTCAACAACTGGGTGCTGGCATAAGGCCTACACTTTGGGTAGGTGTTTTGTTTATGCTTTTATTTTGGTTTTTTGAGTGGGTAGTTCCTTAAAAACGTCATTATTTACTAGGTAAATTATATTACCATTGGAAATCACTTGCTGCATTGGGATATTTTTGTTTTGTTTGAGATTAATGTGCTTTTCTTTTCATGATTAAGATGCTTCTGGTTTGGCCTCATTTACTTAAAACTGGCATCCGGATCTTCAATAACTCCGTGTGTTATTACCTCAACACACACTTCTGCAGGTTCTTCCTTTGCCCTCCTATTCCTACTCACTTCGCTGTGATAAAGGATTGCTATTTGTTTATGTATTTCCACTATTTTATTTCTGTCTCCCCCCTAGGTGTTTTGTATACCCGTATTCTGATATGCCTTGTTCCCTTAACCAACAGATTTTAGAACTCCTCCAACTTTAGTTTGTGGTTCTCCTTTCATTCCCAAGCTGACTGAACTTACTTGTTTTGCCACTGCTTACAGCTTCACTGCATATGACCAGAGAACGCAGTTTGTAATATTTACATATTGTGGAGCTAAGGTTTTCTTTGCAAACAAATGTATGATCAAGTTTCTGTGACACTTTGTACATGCAGAAAAATAACTAGGGAACAAAGGATTCATTATGTTGCTTACGTCCATTATACTACTCAACGTGGAACTCAAGAGGAGAGTTAAAGTCTGTCGTGCACTCCAGCACTTTCACAGTATGTCTTTCCGCAAATTCATCTAGATTCTATTTTGTTAAACACCAAAATGGCAACTCCTGCTTCCCTGTACTTATGCTTTCTTAGTATATTTTCACTTTTTTACTTTAGCCTTTCTAATACTGTCGATTGTAGGGAAGACAAAGGCATATGAACTGACTAAATTGTTGCTCAACATCAAAAAACTTTGGCAACTTTTAGTAAGGTTTGTGCTGTTTCATTGCCTTTTGACCAATGCTACGGTAACTAACCCAGCCCGGGCTCTCCATCCTCATTATCCTACAACTGAGCTCTTCAGGTCCAGGGAAGTCTCTGACTCTGCCACTGAACTCCCTCTAACTCCTCCCTCTCCCTCCCTTCTGCGTTTTAGCTGGTTATCACTTTGGAGAGCTCGTAAAATTCATATACTCTGTTAACCTCACTCTCACCTGCTTCACTCTTAGACAAAACCTCTCCTGAGGACCGCACCTAATCGATCGGTTGGGTAAAGCAAAAAGGCTCCCTAGCACTCCCCCAGTCCCATTCACCGTCCTCTACACCACTGACCTTACTCTCACCCAGTTCCTTATTTTTGATTGGTGCTTTATACATACAGGGATTCAATACGCCATAGTTACACACGTGCACAGCATGATTCTGTTAAACGTGCTCCACATTTGCTCCTTTTTCCATCCCCTCTCCCTCCAATCCTTCTTTTGCTATTTCATAGAACGACCCTACCTAACAACCAATCCTCCACCACTTTTTCTCTAGTATTTTGATCTGACATTTGCACATGTGAAAACACATTCTATCTTTCTTTTCTGAGTCTGGTTTATTTCACTTAGCATGACATTCTCTGGTTCTATCCTTTTAAATTGACAAATGTCACAATTCCATTCTTATTTAGAGCTGAGTAAAAATCCATCATGTATACATACCACATTTTCTTAGGTACCTGGGCTGGTTCCATGATTTTGTTATTATGGAATGTTATGCTATAAACACTAACATAGCTCTAACACAATATTATCGTGTCTTAGTTTTGAGGGACATATACCGAGGAGTGGGATAACAGGGTCATGTAGTGGTTCCATTCTTAGCTTTTTGAGGTTTCTCCATATTGCTTTTCCAGAGTGGTTGCATTAATTTAAAGTTCCACCAACAGAGCACACCTTTTCCCCACATCCTTGACAGCATTTATTATTTGTATTCTTAAAAAAAATTGCCATTCTGCCTGAAGTGAGACAAAATTTTAGTGAAGTTCTGATTTACAATTCCCCGATTACTCAAGAAGGAGCCTTATTGATTTGTCTCTAAATATGACCTGATATTTTTCTCTTGTAGCTTTCCATGTTAGGCATTTTGCTTATGGTGTCTCTTGAGAAGGTTCTTTTTTGATCTATAAGCATCCTGTAAGTGAATGTCTATCTCATTTCTTACTATCTCACTCAAGATTTTCATAATGGCTTAAGCCTGCATCTCCATGTTCTCTTCTATCCAATGTCTCTTAGTCTTGTTCTCTTGATGCTGTCCCAAAGTTCTTGTGTATTCTGATCACAGTCTTTTATTTTTTTGCCTGTATTTCATACTGAATAACTGAGTTCATGTAAAGTGTATTCAAGGACTGAAGTTTTATTTTCCATGCAATCTAATGTGTTAGTGATGCTTTCAATTGAATTTTATTTTTTAAGAGGGAGGGAGAGAGTAAGACAGAGAAAGAAAATCAAATTTATTTATTTTTTCATCTGGCCTTTATTTCTCCAACACTTAGTTGTGTATGTGGTTGCTAGGGTTCAAATCTGGGTCCTCATGCCTCATGCATGCCAGGCAAGTGCTCCAACCGCTGGGCCACCACTCCAGCCCCCTCAAGTGAATTTTTAATTTGATTTATTTTGTATTGATTTCCAGGATGGTGTTTGGTTTCTTTTCATTATCCCCATTTCTTTATTGAAATGGTCTTTCACCTTCTGTATCTGTTCCTTAGATTTTCTCTTAGTTTAATGAACATTTTTTATAGTCTTTCCCTGGAATTTCATTCACTTCCATATTTGTGGGGTTCCTTGTTGCGGGCCTGTCACCCCTTCTCTAGGTAACAAAGCACTGTTGAGGCTCAGAGGGGCTAGCTCGTGTGTGGGGTGAGATTCCCTGTTACCTGCTTGAGTTGTGAGTAGTATCAGCAGCAGGATCTCTACTGTGTTAACCGAAGGGTCCCAATCACATTCCAACCCCTCCTAGAGGAAATGGGAGCCAGGAATTCCACTAACATTGGCAACAGGTGTACAGTCTTTAAGTCTGGGGTCTACTCTGACATCTATAACACTAATTCTCACCTATATAGGAATATAGGGTACACAGGGCTTTACAAAACACAGACATTCAGGCATTCTCATATTTAGTAACATTTATGCAATATTTCAAGATTGTGGGATCTTTCTGAATGGCCTCTGAGATCTGTCACTTATTGATCTGGTCACATCTTCCATTATCTCACATCTTTTTATCAGGGACTTCCCACAGTGCACCTTTTCTTCTATCCTCGGGAACATGCAGTCCTTTGCTCCTTAAACACCCCTGTGCTGCTGCCATTTCCTGAGTGCATCTCAGCCATCATTCGCATTTTCCATTCCTGAGGTTTTTGTTTGTTTCTGTTGGGTTTTTCTGCACATGGGAGACAATCACTCTACCAATGATCTACATCACCTTTTTTTTTTCTTTGCTCTACTTTACTGCTCTCAGAGCACTATTTGGATACAGTTTTAAGAAAGAAAAAGAATGTAAAACAATGACGGCCAACCACCATGTCTCAGCTGGGACGAAAAAAATTCCTCTTTTTCTCCACTTGTTTCTTCCAAATCTCTGCTCCTCAAATCCACTGAGCAAATTAGGACTGGGGTTTCAAGATGCTAGTACCCCAAACCATTCCTCAAAATACTGGAAATGAACTGGGGATTTTCCGTCCAGTCTCGGAGCCGCTGGGGAAGCATCTCTCACAACCAGAATCTACAAAATCCTCAAAAATCTCAACTACAAAAACACAAGCAACCCAATCAATAAATGGGCCAAAGACCTAAATAGAAACATCTCAACAGAGGACACTGATCAAGCCAATGAACACATGAGAAAGTGCTCTAAATCACCAGTAATCAGAGAAATGCATATGAAAACTACATTAAGATATCACCTCACACCAGTCAGAATGCCAAAAATGAAGAAAATAAACAATAATAGATGCTGGAGGGGTTGTAGAGAGATAGGCACACTAGCTCACTGTTGGTGGAACTGCAGACTGGCACAGACCCTCCGGAAAGCAGGGGCTAGGGATGAGCCCACCATATGATCCTGCTCCTCCTCTCCTGGGTATTTTTCCAGGGGATTTAGAATCAATACAGTACAGTGACAAAGCAATATCTATGTTCATAGCAGCTCAATTTACAATAGCTAAATTATGGAAACAATCCTCACTGGATGAATGGATCCAAAAACTGTGGTGTATATATATACCATGGAGTTTTACTCAGCAATTAGAAACAATGATATTGTAGCCTCTGAAGGTAAATGGATGGCTATGGATGAAATTATGCTGAGTGAAATGGGTCGAATGTCTTCACTCATCTGTGGAGGCTGGAGTTAGACCCTGGCCATTGAGAAGGGAGGTCTATTATCATGTTTTGAATCCAGATAAGGTATAATGTCGTACAATCTAAGGAATTTGTAGAGATGTATTGGGAAGTGGGGGAGGGATAAGGGTGGGTAACTGTGGGGAGGGCTCTTGGGGGTAAATCTAATTTTCAGAATTTATATATGTATATATTATATTATTTCGTTAGAAGCTTGTTTGATTGTTCAACAAATACATTTCTGAATAAAATAAATTTAAAAAAAAAAAGAAAGAAAAAGAAACACACATACATAATGAGAACTGGAACTGGATTCAGACTGGTACCACCTGACCCCAGGAGAATTTCCCAAAGTGGATTTATACAAAATGCCAGAGGGGGGAAAAATGAGGCCGTGTGGTGCTGAGTCCAAGGGCAGCCAGGCTGCAGAGGAGCAGTCAAGTGACAGTGCTGGTGGTCATGCTGACTGCACTGCAGTGGGTAAGTGTCAGAGGGAGTTTCCAATACTCAGCTCCCACACAAGTGTAGTCTCTTGCCCAGCCTACTTCTGCACATGAACAAGTTTTCCTCCATCCAGTGTCACAGTGGACTTGACCTTCCTATCATCTGCTGCAGTCTTATCAAACTCTACCCCCAGCTGAAAGCTGATCTCTGTGTTTTCAAGATGATGGTGTCCCCATTCTTTTCGATGACTGTGGTAGGCATAGTCATAGTAGCCACCTGCCTGGTAGCAAAGCCCATCAAAATTCTTGCTGCCCACTAGCTTCTTGGTGCCCACAAAGGCATCCACCATGGTGAGTAGGCTGAGAAGAAAGCAGTTGGAGAATGAAGTCAGGCAGAGACTTAGGAGACCTGCCATCACTAGTGCTTTTCAAATTATATTTCAAGACAGACTGAGTTGCCCAGGCAACTTGCAATCCTCCTGCCTCACCCACTCAAGCAATTGGGATTATAACTGTGTACCACCATGCCACACTTATAATGAGTTTTGTAAATTCCCAACTTACATTATTCTTTCCTATCTACAACTGTTTGGTTAACATGATTTAAATAAGATTTTTTGCACTTCTTCTGCCTTGAGGTGTTTCCTTTGTTGGTTTATGGAGGATTTTTATTACTCAAAAAAGTTTTGAATCCCACTATCAGTTTTCTTCTTCTAGAACTTTATTGGTACATTGGACTTTCCTGTTGGTAAAAATGAGCTGCAGAGGGAGGTGACCCTGTTGGCTATTGGAATTGGGCTGTGAGGACATAAACAAGGATACTACTATCCTAAGGAACCAGAAAGTATTAAAGGAACCTTTTAATGTTACCCACTGTTACCATCTCACCTAAGCTGAAGATCCTTACATGACCTTTCTGGGGGTCACCCAGGACCCCCACAAAACAGCACACTTTCCCCACCCTCCTCTCCCTGGTTCTGAACTGAATGGTCCATCTGCCCTGGAAGTATTTTCATAATATCTAACAAACATATCCAGCTTTTCAGACATCATAAGCAATAAAACCGGCAATAAAGAAAAGAGAAGCAAAGGAAGGTAAGAAAGCACATAGCGCTCCAAATTCTTAACAGCAGGGACAGTCCGCCTCTTCTCGTTTATGTTCTTTAAGCACCTCCTTGTAACAATCTTTTTCATGGGCTCCATTTTCCTTTAAAAGAATGTGCTTTCTTCACGGTAAGTATTTTTGTAAAACCCCAGATGGAACACGAAGCTGCAAAGTGATGCTCATTTCCCCATGGTCTCTGACAACCTTACAGGTTTCCTCAATTTGCAACCCCATGACTTGTCCATCAACTTCATTTGATATAAGCTCCATAAGCGCTTTTGCAAATGGTCATCACTTGCCAGGCCCTGTATGTGACTAGGAGAGAAATGAAGGTGACTATGCCAACCGAAATCTTTTAAAAATATTTGGAGTTCTGGGGGAAACTGCAACAGGTGAAACCCAAGGTGGGCATCCATGTTTTGGCATTACCCCTGGATAACAAAGTATATATACATTGGTTACTGATGGCTTGATAATGTTTCCCCCTCAATTGTATCTCTATATACTTCTAACAAAAAAAAGAAAAA
>PVKS010043282.1:0-14974 GCA_004027875.1 Aplodontia rufa | reverse complement strand
CAGCAGTGATCAGATGCTGTAGACACCAGCTTCCTCCAAATAAATACAGTATGTGGGAGAATTCAAAATCAAGGGAGATTCAAGTCTCACGGGAGGCCCAGATTATTTTAAAGCATGCGCAGAATCGTCAATGAACTGGAAAAGCAAGAATAAATTAAAAATTAAAAAAAACCCACCTCCAGCCTGGCATTGCTGGGATGGAAAGATGTTTTACATTATTTTCTAACCAGAGCTGAATCTTTGACACCGTGAGGCAGCAGCCAGGTCCCTCTTGGCCTTCCATGCTATCTTGAGTTTCAGCAACAAAACTTTGTTCCACTTTGAGATCTGGAGGTCAAGTGTAGTCAAAGAGCTGCTAATCACCCATCCTTGCAGAGGAGAACATGGACTCTGCTCTCCACAGTCCTGTTCCTTTCACAGTTCATTTCCAAAGCCTCAATTGCAGTTTTGCATTTGGTGTCATGGAGGTATCTTCTTTAAATGGGATCCATCTCTGATACCCAAGCAAAGGAAAAGAAAAATCCATACTGCATCCAAGTGAGATAGAAAAAGTGAGGCAGTCAGAGGAGTCAGAATGCTGGAGTCAATCAAGAGCAAAGGGTTCTTTTTCTTTTAAGATCGATTTGACATCCCCCGGTGCTAGTGAGAAGGGTCTGGCTAGGTGGGTCCAGAGGCAGACACTCCCTTCCGCTAAGCAAGGGACCACATTCTTCCTATTGATGCCTGAGATGCAAACCCAAGCCTGGCCCCAACCAGAATTTCTCACCCCCTAGGTTTGGGGTAAGGGAGAGGATGACCAATTGGAGGGTGAACTTCCTATAAAAAGGGCAAACCTAGCTGCCTTTTCAGCTCTGTCCCCTTCTCCCATTCTGGGGGAGTCTGCTCTTTTCCCTATGCTTGGTTTTCTATAAAATAAAGTCTGTCTACTAAGCTCACCTTAGTGTCCCATGGGTTCATTCCTTGACTTCGAGAGGACACAAACCCAGCATCCACAAAACCGGCATCACAAGGATGAGCCTGCACCGTGAGCTGCCCTAATGGACTGGCAGCTCATTTGGTCCAGGCTTTCTTGGGCTGTGGGATTCTGGGAAGTGTGATCTCTTCTTTACACACTGGAGTTCTGACTGGCTGAGCCTCCATGCTCTCTATTTGGGTCTCACTTCAGTTCAAGGGACTTGTTGAGCACTAAGTCAGAAGAACAAGAGCAGTTTGGGAGGAGAGCCAGGGCTTTGCATCCTGGTCGAGTTAGCACCCTCCATCTGACACTTCCAATGCCATCGACACTCCGCTGGGAGTGGCAGGATTCAATCTTCTCAAAGACATTCTTCACAGCCCCTCGAGCATGAAGAAAAAGCAATTGGGTCCAATAGTTCAGATGATTGAATTCTTGGATAATAAAAGAAAATGCAAATTCCTCTTCTGTGGGGCCATAGTTTTTTGGATACTTTTCATTACAAAATGCCTTTGTACCAGTTTAGTGGAACCGTGTTTCCATCTTTGTCGAATGATTCACAGTAACACATCTCTATAATGCAGTGTGACAGACATGCACATTCCAGGCTACGGAGAGAAACCTTTGGCAGAGAGGAGTGAAATTTTACCCTGAGCTATGAAGAGCTAGCAGTGAGGCCAGGGAGACCGCCTAGCCCATCCAGTCTGGCATTCTCTGCTTTCATCCAAGATCCGCCAAAGAAGCTTCATCTAGATTTTGCAGGGAAGAAAGAGCAAAAGAGAAAAAGCAGTTGTGGGACCAACTAAGTTTGGGGAAATGGGGGCTGGAGCAGTGGCTTAGCGGTGTCTTGCCAGGTTTGAGCCCCAGAACCACATACACAACTTAAGTGTTGGAGCAGCAAAAACTAGATGAAAAACTAAATATGATTGATTGTCTCTTTCTTTCTCTCTCTCTTAAAAAAAGTTTGGGAAAATATACCATAGATGCCCTTCTAGAAAATCTGTGAACATATTAATATATTGAAGGCTCTATGTTTTATAAAAATAAGGCAAACAAACATTTGGAGAAACTCTGACCTCACTGACTTGATATATTTCCCAAATAGTGAAGCCTACCCTCATGTGTTTTCCGCCTTCATATTGATGGCATCTCTGTCAAATCTAGATTGGAATTTTACCATGGATCTCAAATAGGACCTAAAGATATTTTGTGCAAAAAGATAAGTATATGTGTGCCTGAGTCCCTTTTATTAAAAAATCCTTAACTGGGATAAGAAATTCTTCAGGAAAAAAAAGAAAAGGAAAAAGAAATTCTTCAGGCACAGGAGAGGTGGCTCAGAGGTACCATGCTTGCCTGGCATGTGTGATTACTGAGGGGCAGGGTGGTTTGATCCCCAGCACCACATGCATAACTAAGTGGGAAAAAAAAATCTAAAATTAACTCTTTCTTTCCCTCCCTCTTTCTCTCTCTTAAAAAAAAAAAAAAAACTATTTCTTCAGATTTCAGGGTTTTGTTGTGGTTTTTTCCCCAGATTTTGGAATACTTGCTAATGAGATCTCCTGGGGGTGGAATCCAAGTCTAAACATGAAATGCATGTGTGTTTTACATACACTTTGCCTACATGGCTTGACGGCAATTTTACACAGTAACTGAAGTGCACCTGCACTTTGGCTGTGACCCCCCCCACATAAAGCCAGGTGTGGAATTGCCCACCTGTGGCATCATGCTGATTGCTCAAAAAGCTGTGGATTTTGGAGCATTTTGGATGCTGGCTATTTGAATTAGGGATCTCCATCTGTAGTGCAAACTCCCTTTCCTAATTTAATAATGACTTCTTTTTTTATTAATTTTTTTAAGAGAGAGGGACAGTGAGAGAGAGAGACAGAGAAAGGGCGAAACAACTTTATTTAGTTTTTCACATGGCCTTAGTTGCTCTAACACTTAGTTGTGTAGGTGGTGCTGGGGTTTGAACCGGGGTCCTCAAGCTTGCCAAGCAAGCCCTGAAACCGCTGAGCCACCGCTCCAGCCCCATGACTTCTTTTTTTAAAGTCTTTATTTATTGATTTTTATTAGTTGACTATGTGCTTACAATTGAGGGGGAATCATTATCAAACAATCAAGAACAAATGTATGTTTACATAGGTGGCCAAGGCTGATGTCATGTCATGGTTCCCTCCTTGGGTTCCCCATGGTTCTATGTTTTCCCCAGAAGAACCCCTGTGTTAAATGGACTTCTTGTGGAGGTCGGAGATCTCCTTCTGAGTTGATTCCCCCATATTCCCTCCCTCTAGTCTCCTAGATATCCTTCCTAAGCCCTCCCCTCTCTCTGCCCTCCTCCCTAAATCTCCAGGTATCCTAGGCAAGGTTTCCCCTGTTTGTGTAAAAATTCATACATTTTGAGGTTATTATTAGCTTAGCCATCTACCATACTGTTTCCGGTTGTATTCTAGCTTCCACAAAGGAGAGAAAACATTCGGCCCTTGAGCCTCTGATATAATAATGACTTCTTAAGAGTTTCTCTCTTCCAGTTTTCCCAACAGGAAAGAGAGGATAATAAATTTCATCCTCCTAAAGTCCAATCAAAGCACTCAACATGTTAAATTACAGACAGTCAGAACCCGATGTCCCCTTTCCCCTCATTTTTTATTGGGGCATTATAGTTGTACATACTAATGGGATTTGTTGTTACATATTCATGCATGCATACAATGCACTCATTTCTTCAGCTACTACTTAATGCGAAATGTCATTGCAGTTCATCATTACATGAAAAAAGCATATGCCAATATTTCCAGCATCTCCGGGAGGCTGAGGCAGGAGGATCTCAAATTCAAAACAATTTAGTGAAGCCCTAAGCAACTTGATAAGATCCTGTCTCAAAATTAAAAAATTGAAAAGTGAGATGAAGGGGCTGAAGTGGTGGCTCAGTGGTTATGGCCCTTGCATGGCATATGAGAGGTCACAGGTTTGAATCCCAGGACCATGTACACAATGAATTGTTGGAGCAACGAAAGCCACATAAAAAAACTAAACTAAATAAAATTGATTCTCTCTTTCTCTAATTGTGCATATAATCCTCCAGCAAGCCCTGCTGTCTCCTGCCTCCTCAAAAGCCTTCAGGAGGGGCTTCGGAAATAGAAAGTAAGAAATAGTTCAGTGCCCGGAGAGACCAGGAGGGATCCAAATGGGCTTCTTCCAGGGACTGGAGAGGAACACCGTGAGCTGGAGTCTACAGCAAACAGAGCTCTTCCCCTTTGCTCAGTGACACGTTCCTTTCACTGAGGCTTTGATTTGTGACTAAATAATTATCTGTTTAAAAATTATTCCTGGGCAGAGTTTCAACAATATGAGTCGATAAAGATCTGATTTGACTAAAATTACCAAGTCCTCTATGGAGGTATGCATTTCTTTTCTGTAAGGCAGTTGACAAATTAAGTCCTTTCACCTAAAGCCAAGGACAAAGATGACTTAATGACTTACAACTCCACCAAAGTTTGCTAAACAGTCCATTTATGCTTCCATGTCTCTGGCATAGTTCCCTTTCAGATGCTAATACACATTCTGGGGTTATGATTGGGATAAATACCCCTTTTCAAATTCTCATTTGGGTTGTTGATGATTATCAAATAGATTCAAAGGCATCCATTTCCTCCCTGCTGTATGAAAAAGCCATCTTAAAATAAACCAGGGAACAGAAATCAAACACATGTACAGTCTCATAGTATCCTTTCTGCAAACACGGGGCACCGAGAAAAATACTCCTACCAAGTTGGAGGTAAAAACAGATATCAAAGCAATTATAATATGAAACACACAAAAGCCAACCCAATATCAGACACTGCCGAGAGCCTCAAGACCAAGAAGTCATCTTGCCAAGGAAAACCAAGAGAAAATCTCAAAAGGTAGCAATTTGTAAAACATGAATGCCAATCAACTTCCATAAGCTCTGTGCATGTGTGCATGAGTGTGACCGCGGAAGGCGACACTGCACAAATGATAGGGGCTCGCCTTGAAACCACAGAAGCAAAAACACTACACGTCAGAACTGAGCATGGGTTCCCAGAGAGCCAGCAGTCTGTAAGTAATCCGGATTACAGGAGGGTGGAGCCACCTTTAAAAGGAACCACAGGAGCTGGGGTAAAAAGATACAGAGCAGAACTGGTACACAAGGGAGAGAAATCATTACATTCTCACGAAACGTTTGCGTGCTGTTTGCCCTGGGGTCAATCAATGGTCACCTGACCTGGGTGCCACCATCATTGCTCAAGGGGGACACCTGGCTGCAGGGGGAAAATGGCAAACTACACAATGATGGGGCTTAGGATTCCATGAAGAGTGATTTATTCATCATTATGAAGACTTCCTGTTGGTTTGGGTTGAAAGTATGATGAAGGGATAAAACCATATCAAACACAACAGAGGAGACATACCAAAGACCTGGAAGGACACCATGATGGGGATGAAGATCCTTCCTGATAATGCCTGCTATGGAATGGGGTCCCCCAGCTGAGGTCTTGCAAGACAACCAACTATGATGATTGTACTAGGTAGGGCAGAGGAAGCTGGGTGAAGGAGAACTAAGCTATCTATGCCAGGTACAGCTTATAAAATAAGGTAGTTCTTACAATCCTAACATTCCTAGGGCATGCTTTTCTAGCTACTCTCTGGCTTGTCTCTCCCTACATCCTTGATGAGTGTTCTTTTGGATCTATTTTGGATTTTTTTTAAGTCAGGTGCAGTGAGTCATGCCTATAATTCCAGCATCTCTGGGAGGCTGAGGCAGGAGGATCTCAAATTCAAAGCCAGCCTCAGCAATTTAGAGAGGCCCTAAGCAACTTAGCAAGACCCTGTCTCAAAATTAAAAAAAAAATTCAAAAAACAGGCTGAAGGGGGCTGAAGCAGTGGCTCAGTGGTTATGGCACTTGTTTGGAAAATGAGAGGTCACAGGTTTGAGCCCCAGCACCACGTACACAACAAATTGTTGCAACAACGAAAGCCACATAAAAAAACTAAACTAAATAAAATTGATTCTCTCTCTCTCACTGTCCCTCTTAAAGAAATGGGGGGGGTGCAGAGAATGTGGCTCAGTGGCAAAGTGCCCCTGGGTTCAATTCTGGGTATCAAAAAGAAAAAAAATGGAATTCAATGACCTGGGCCATCGTCTCATGCATTGGAAAGGAGGATCGTGAGGACTGACGTCCAAGGCTGGCTTTTACTGGTAAGCATGAAGGGTCACACCTGTTGTAACAATGCTGAACTACTGGCTGCTAAACAGCCATTTAACTTGCACCTACTATGAGGTATTTCCATGCTCACCTCAGCTCAGTGCCCAGGAAGGGCCCTCTGCCACCCATTTCAGGGCTATGGCCACTACTATTTGACAATTTGCAACATCAGTGACGTCATCCTCATTAAACATGTTGAGTATTTGCATGACCATGCAAAAGCTACACGTCTCCTTTTCATTTCTTATCTGACTTCAACGGTAGAAAGAGGATAAGCCCACAAACTGGATCCTATAGGAAGGGATCAATGCTGTTTTTAACGTCCCAGACAAATGAGATGCTCCCATTGTAGAATGGGAAGGGAAGGCAAAGGACAGTTCCATGCCCAGGCACCTGCTGCCCAGCGCTCCAAAGACAGAGGTGTTAACCCATTTTGTCCCACTGTTTCAGATGTGGAACATCTTTAAAAACTTAAATACAGGGGCTGGAGTGGTGGCTCAGCGGTTACGGCACTTTCCCGGCATGCACAAGTACACGGGTTCAAACCCCAGCACCATGTACACAACGAAGTCTCAGAGCAACAAAAGCCATGTGAAAAACTCAATAAAAATTGATCCTTTCTGTCTCTCTCCCTCTCTTTCTCACTGTCCCCTCAAAAAAAAGAAAACAAAAAAACCTTAAATACAGGGATGGAGTGGTGGCTCGGCAGTTATGGCACTTGCCTGGCATGCATGAGGACACAGGTTCGAACCCCAGCACCACATACACAATGAAGTATTGGAGCAACAAAAGTCACATGAAAAAACTAAATAAAATTGATTCTCTCTCTTTCTCTCTTTAAAAAAACACACTTCAATACAGAACACAATGGGGCTGGAGCAGTGGCTCAGCAGTTTTGGCGCTTGCCTGGCAAGCACAAGTACGAAAGTTCAAACCCAGCACCACATACACAACTAAGTGCTGGAGCAACTAAAGCCACGTGAAAAACTAAATAAAGTTGTTTCTCTCTTTCTCTGTCTCTCTGTCCCTCTCTCTTTAAAAAAATACAGAAGACAACACATAAGTATGTAATATATCACACAGTTATATAATAATGCAACCACAGTGCTTTATGTATTAATATAATAATGGACATAAGCTGCTCTAGATTATGGTTTCCAACCTACTTTAATGCAACTGTGCCCATCTCATTGAAATACTCCCAGAACTGACAACTTGGACCTAATGGATTATGACACCCCAGTAGGCCCCCAAATATGAGCCCCTGAAGGACAGGAACGACATACTGCTGACCACTGTGCCCCTGGCTCCGAGCCCAGACCCTGGGACAGCAGATCTCTGCGAGTGAGCTAAATGAAAGAGCTCAGCTCCACCACCTGCCAGCCTCGTAAGGCAAAGGTTAGACTAGAGGCAAGCCAAAGGGTCACTAGCTATTTTTTTATCAAGTCAGCCTTTGTACTTCACGTTTTATCCCACGGTATAGCTATAAAACACTGCCAAGTGTTTCTGTCTGGCAAATTGTACACCGGTGCTCCACCAAGGCCATGCCTGCATAGCCCTGCACTGCCACCCTGCCATCAGGAGCATCTGGAAACATCTGGGGACAATTTCTGATGCTCTGCTTTCTTAGTGAAGAACAGAGCTGTTACTTATGTGATTGAGTCCCACACTGCAAATAATTCACCCAACCCTGTGGCTCTCACCTTGAGAAACTCAGATTCTAGAGTGAACTTTATTTTTTTTAGAAAGGAATGATTTAATGAAACATTTCCCTCCAACTCCCTCACTCTGTTACCTGTGTCTGCATATTTGGGACATTTGGTCACGGACCAGGTGTTGCCAGACTCTAAATTACAGTTCTCATGGACAGGTGTTGATAAGTCCCCTCTTCAACATTGGTCTGTGAAGTCAGCAGGCAAGGGTGAAAATCAAAATATTTAGTCTCCTGCACCAGCCAATCAGGATGGAGGCTGGTGTAATTAAGGGGTAGACCCTGCTCTCCTGCACTGGAAGCCAGCTCTGGGAGCGTAGTGGCCTCCAGCTAAGAGGCAAGCTGTGGACTGCGTAGCTACTGGCAGTGGCAGGTGACGGTTCAGGGAGGCGCTATGCTCAGAGGAGACACCCATGGGCTTTGTTTTTATTTTTGTTTGATACCAAGGACTGAACCCAGGGTGCTTAACCACTGAGCAACATCCCCAGCCCTTTTTATTTTTTATTTTGAGACAGGGTCTCACTAAGTTGCTCATGGCCTGCCTAAGTTGTTGAGGCTGGCCTTGTACAGGTGATCCTCCTGCCTCAGCCTCCCAAGGATTACAGGCATGCACCACTGCACCCAGCACCCCTGGGCTTTTCCTTTGGCCTGTGAGGGTAACCAGCTCACTGTCGCACAGGAAGACCTTGCAGCTGAAGAGCGAGGCTGGTACAGCCGACGGTAATGCTGAGTCACTTAGAACTTTTAGATATAAGCTAGTTTCTCCAAAGAGCCTCAGGTAGAGTGAAAGAGCCCCCTCTACTTGAACGGTGGAAGGAAGGAACATTAAATGAGGATGGTCATTGTCAGTTAAGAACCTAACCATTGGGGGCTGCAGCGGTGGCCTGGCAGTTATGGCATTTCCCAGCATGCCGAGTACATGGGTTCGAACCCCAGCACCCACATACACAGCTAAGTGTCAGAGCAACGAGAGCCATGTGAAAAACTCAATAAAAATTCATTCTCTCTCTCTCACTGTCCCTCTCTTAAAAAAAAGAGGAATCTGCTCCTTAATCACTATTCCTACTTAATTGAGCTTCCCAAGAACCTTGTGAAGTAGGAGCTCTTTCCCATTTCAGATAAGACAGCCAACATGCTGATGGCAAATACACCTCTGCTAAAGCTGGACAACAGCACAGCATCAGTGCTGAAAATCAGAATGCAGAGCTGGACGGTGGCTCAGCAATTACAGCGCTTGCCGGCATGCGCAAGTCCGTGGGTTCAAACCCCAGGACCACGTACACAATGAAGTCTCATAGCAACAAAGGCCACGTGAAAAACTAAATAAAATTGATTCTCTCTCTCTCTCTCTCTGTCCCTCTCTCCTTAAAAAAAAAATCAGAATGCAGAGCTGCCTGAATCCACAGTCAGGAGCTTTATGAACGGTGAAAAGGAAAGAGACCGAGTGTACTATTCTGAAGTGCCTGCCATTCATTCAGAACCCATGAGTAAAATCATGCCAGAGCCAGGCACACTGATGCACACCTATACTCCCAGCCTGGGATTTTATAATCCCAGTGACTCAAGAGGCTGAGGCAGGAGTATCTCAAGTTCAAGACCAACCTCAACAATTTAGTGAGGCTCTGTCTCAAAATTAAAAAAAAAATTTTTTAAAAAGCAGGCTATGATTTTGGCTCAGTGGTTAAGAACCCTCAGTTCATCCCCTGGCAAACCCCCTGCCAGGAAAAATTAAATCTGATCCAGGAAATAAAGACAGACCTAATCCACAGATGCAGGCAGACCTGAACCTTCTCAGAATCCTGTGCAGCCTGGTGGCAAGCCACCTACCCTTTCAAGTGGCAGCCACCACCCTTAGTGCTTCTCCTTGGAGCCCCGCTTCTCTGCCCTCTCTGTGCCTCTCTGGGGTCCCCTCAGCCTTCCCCGGCTGCAGCAGGCCACTCCTCGCAGCTCTGTCTTCTTGACTCCTGCTAGGACTATGCCTTCCCATTGGCCATGGTTCCCCTTAAATATCTGCACGTGGACTCTCTTTGGGGGGACGTGTGTCTGTAAGCCTCACTGATGTTGTTAAAGTGTAAGCTCCATCAGCACCATCAGCAATCACTTATATCAGCCCTGTGTACAGTGTGCCAGGCACTGGGCTAAGTCCTCACCCCAACCCCACAGAGCAAGGACAGTTCATGGTGCCTTTTATGTGAAAATTGAAGATCCAAAAGATGGTGTAACTATCCACTGTCACACATACCTCTTCCTTTTTATAGTCTTCAAAAGTATATTTATTTGCAGAGGGCAAAGGAGCAACTATAAATACTTTATGGTATTCATTCATTCATTTGTTCGTTCATTTATCCCTCCAATCATCCACTCTTTTTTTTTAAAGAGAGAAGGACAGTGAGAAAGAGTGAGAGACAGTCATTTTTTTTTAAATTATTTAGCTTTCATTTGGCCTTCACTGCTCTGACATCTTGTTGTGTCCGTGGTGCTGGTGTTCGAACACGCAGATTTGTGCATGCCAGGCAAGTGCCGTAACCCCTGAGCAACCACCACTCCAGCCTCCCAATCATTCACTCTTGAGTCCAAACCACATTCTGGACAGCTCATAAACAAGAAAAGAATAAACCCTGCTTTCCACCCCTAGAGGTCAAGTGGGGGATACCCCTCACTCAAAAAGGCAACTAAAGCAACATGCCCATGTTCCTATACCGCTGTGGGAGCAGGCATCCCACAGGAGGCAGATTAGGTGGTCCTGACCATCAACATCTGACCATGGGTCCTTCTGGAGCAGCCCAGCCCATAAAACACTCAGGGGACCTGCCCTTCAGTACCCTGCCTGGCAACAGTACGTGGACAGTCTGCACCCCTGACCCCAGCTGCCATTGCCTCTGAGGTCCTGCTTCGTAGTCACCCAGAGACCCAGGCTCTCCACATCCCGAGTCACAGTTAGTAGAATTCTGCAGAGAAACGGAATCCCTTCCTTATTTTTACAGAGGATTGTCTGTGGCATTTACACGCAGCTGCAAATGAGTGCACGGGTTTTATTTCCCTGCAGATTTCAAATAGCAACATCCCGCCAGGAGCTGCAAATCTGGTTGGCACCCTTGAGGACGAGTCGGCTTGCCGTCATGATCCTTTTGAGGCATCAGACATATTTAGAAAATAAAAATTTCAGGAGATAAAAAAATCCAATGCTGTCCCCATGGAAATATCGACTGCTGGAACATATAGTTTCTTTCAAGTCTGGATGCGTTGTTATCTATTGCAACAATAATGCTGGTCACCGTGGTATTTTATTTCATTTTTTGCCAGGGGTCTGCAGGGTTCACCCAAACTAGGTTGGGCTTCTTCATGCATCCAGGGCTGGCTGACTCAGTTTGGTTTTTCTGTTTTGCTGTTCTTCAATTGCCACTCATATTCCTGGACCCAAAGTCCAGCACCAGGGCACATCTTCCTCGTGACAATGGACCTGTGCGGGGACACGGCGTGCCCTTGTGAGTTCCAGCTTGCTGACACAGCCCTGCATCTGGGCATATGATCAGAGCGGACGGGTACTGTACACAGTGTGAACAAGAGGAGGAGAGAAGAATGAGGCCTCCAATGTCATCCACATCCACTCTGGGGGTGGGGACATAGCTCAGTGGCAGAGGAGGTACTTTACATTCTTGGGATCCTGGGTTCCATCCCCAGCACCACAAAAAAGACAAAGATAAAAAATAAAAATGCCACACAAGTCCTGATCACTTACAGAGAGAGTAACCAAATTTTCAGAAACCCATATACAGCCTTAACTAGGACTTTTGTGCTCTTCCAAGGAGAAAAAAATGTATCCTGGCATATATGGCAAGAATAGATATTTCTGGTATTCTTTTTTCTTTTTTGGTACTGGGAATTGAACCCAGAGACACTTACCACTGAGTCAAATCCTAAGCCTTTTTCTTTTATTTTTAAAGAACTTTTCATTTATTTTTATTTCTATTTTATTTTTTATGTGGTACAAAGGATCCAATCCAGTGTCACACATGCTAAGCAAGCACTGTGTCACTAAGCTACAACTGCAGCCTCCTCTCCAGCCCTGTTTTATTTTATTTTGAGGAAGGGACTAAGTTGCTGAGCTGGCCTCAATCTTGAGATCCTCCCACCTCAGCCTCCCAAGACCCTGGGATTACAGGAGTGCATGGTTTGGATGATATATTCCAAATAATACACAAATCACGTGGAAGGACATTTTAGTAATGGGGATTACACTGAAAATCAAGAGGGATGTCAACAACAGATGGAAACACCAACGCACCCCTGAACAAACATTGAGAGTTTCTGAAGGGCTGGAGATGTGGCTCAGTGGTAGAACACTTGCCTAGCATGTGCAAGGCCCTGGGTTCAAACCCCAGCACTGCAAAAAAAAAAAAAAAAAGAGTTTCTGACAAAGATGAATGAGTCTGTTTACTACCTGTGACTACTTAACATAGAAATAGCAACAATAACTTCAAACATTTGCTCAGCAGTTACTACGTCTTCGGCACTATACTGAGTACTTTTGCCACATTTAATTTTTACAGTCAGTCTATGCAATAGAGATCTGTGATTAGAAAGGTCTTTCTTTCTTTCTTTCTTTTTTAAAGAGAGAGAGGGATGGTGAAAGAGAGAGTAAGAGAGAATTAATTTTATTTAGTTTTTCATGTGGCCGTCATTGTTCCAACACTTCATCATGTACGTGGTGCTGGGGTTTGAACATACATCTTTGTGCACGCCAGGCAAGCGCTGTAACCATTGAGCCACCACTCCAGCCCCTAGAAAGGCCTTTTTAAAGAGGAGAAAACTGAGGCCAGAGGCTAAACACGTAGGCCAAGAATAACCAAACGGTGAAAGCTGGACTTGAATTCAGGCCGGTCTGGTTCTGGGCGCTCTGTATCCCTGCCTTCCATCATTCCCCCCCTTGATTACCAGGAGCCTCAGTGGTGGTCACACCACCTCCTTTCTTTATAACCAATGCTCAGAACTTCAGAATGTTCTGAGGTAGCTGACAGGAAGCCTATTCTGTCTACATTTTAGTCAATACTTGACTCGTCTAATTTAGCACGAGTTCCTTTTGTATGTTAACTGAGACAGTTTCTACAAAACACAGGTCGGATTGGCTACTGCAGATCTGTGAATAAAAATCACACAGAGAGGAAATCAATAAAGCTCCCAGGAGCACAGAAGGAAAAAGAGCCCAGCGTTTGGTGTCAGACACCCCTTGGTGGCTTTTCTGTTACGAAAGACTTTTCATTGATTATATTCAAAATAATAAACTCAACGCACATTGTTCTGAAACTACATATCAAAATTCTAAAATGCATTTCCTTTTGTTCCCTACATAACATGCACATATGCATAAAAGTAAGCTCTTACCAAAAACCGCTTTGTGATTATGCCAACCACACGTGATGTATGGCTTATTCTATAATCCGCTGTCCTCTGGATTTGTTGGCGTTCTCTTTCGCTTGATGTGGTGGGCACTAGTAAATGATGCTCCTGTCTGAACCACAGCTGGTATAAGGGACCATGCTCATTTCCTTCAAGGACATTCCATTAATAGGACCCCAGATCCCAACACTTTGCTGTAACCAGAAGGAGGCCAGATGTACCTTGGCCAGCAACCAGGTGACAGCTCTTCCCACATGTCCTAGATGCAGAGAGCCAACCTTGGCCTCTGCTGACAATGTGACCAACACCCCCTGCCCTGTCCTTCTCTGAGGTCCTGCCCAATGCTGCCCACTCTGCAAATGTGGGCCCACTCAGCTGCCCCCAAGACCTCCCAGCCTCTCCACCAGCTCCACTCCCCAGCTGTCTTGACCACCGTGCTGGTTTGGTACAGATGTCAATCAATAGGTGAATCACAGCACAGCTACTCTGGGGCCTCATGATGAAATTTCAATGCTGACAAACACTTATTTTTGTATCCTCCAGGGATTCCTACGTTGTTTAAATTAGTTAATGCATGAGAAGATGTCTTCCAAAATAAACAGTAAATATTGCTTAAAATATACTCTGGGACTCCTTTTTAGCTACGGAATGTGCACTTAGAAAAGCACAAGAAATCCAAGCATGAGTCTTTCATTCTTCATTGGCTTCCTGTTTACTAATTCCAAGAATGATCCACAAAGGATGTCAAAGAAACCAAAAGGGCTGGGGTTTTCAGCATACTGCTGTTCTAGGCAGAGTTCAAACAGTTAACGCGACAGGGTAAAAACTGTTTCGTGGCCAGCAAGCATTTCACAAGCATCTAAGAAGGGCAGTGCTCTGGCAGAGGGGGCCACGTAATGGAGGTGAATATTTTCATGGGATGTGAGCAGAACTGAGACCTCCATCCTGTGGATTCTGCCCCTACAGCACCCACAGTCCAGCATTCAGATGGTGCCAACACCAGGCCCTGCAAGGTCCTGTGGATTTTAAGACAGATGGTATAGCACACTGGTAGAAAGCATTCTAGTAGCCAGAGTTCTCTTAGAGAAACAGCCAACAGGAGACACAGGGATGTGGTGTAGTTTAGAGAGTAAAATGGTTTGGGTCTATAATACCACCCAAAAGCTCAGGTGTTAAGCAACAGCAATATTCAGAGGTGAAAAGACTGGATCACGGGGGCTCATGACAGATTAATCAGTGGATTAATCCATTTGATGGACTAAATATTAAAACAGATTACTGAGACATGGTGGAAAGTGTAGGCATGTGGGGTGTGGCTGGAGAAAGTGGGTAACTGGGGGCATGGCCTTGGGGACTCTCTCTCTCCCTGGCTCCTTCCTGTCTGTCTCTCTCTCCTTTTGTTTCCAACCACCATGAGCTGTGCAGCTCTCCTTCCACCACAATATTCTTCCTTGCCTCTGACCCAAAGCAATGGAGCCAGCCAACCACAGATTAAATCCTCTGAAACTGAGAGCCAACATAAATCTCCCCTGGGGCTGGACCGGTGGCTCAGCAGTTACAGCATTTGCCTGGCATGCACGAGGTCAAGGGTTCGAACCTCAGGACCAGGTACACAAAAAAGTGTCAGAGGAACAAGGGTTACATGAAAAACTAAATAAAATTGATTCTCTCTCTCTCTCTCTCTCTCTC
>PVKS010043280.1:0-14974 GCA_004027875.1 Aplodontia rufa | reverse complement strand
CAACAGATAAAAAGTAGAGGCTAAGCTTTTTGTTTGTTTATTCCTCGTGGAGCAGTGTTGGGCTAGTTGGGAAGGGGTCTGGAGGTGTCTTGCTTCTAACAGAGGCCACATTTCTGCTAACCCAGCCCACTCCCCTCAAAGAGAAGTTTGGGTGATGGAGAAAATGAGAGGGAGGGGGCCTAGGCTAAGATGAGTTGAATAAATATCTCCCCAAGTACTGGATACTTGATGTTCTGCAGGAAGTCTTCTGAAGGGTCCTGTGTAAATATGTGAATGGATGTCTCCAGAGGGAGAAAGTGAGATGTTCCATTTCAGTGGAAGTCAGAACGCAAAATTTTAGGTGAAAGAGATGTGAAACAGAAAACAATCAGGGTCATTAACTTTTATTTATTTATTTATTTTTTAAAGAGAGAAGGACAGTGAGAGAGAGAAAGACAGAGAGAATCAACTTTTATTGTTTTTCACATTGCTGTGACACTTAGTTGCGTATGTGGGTGCTGGGGTTTGAACCCGTATACTTGGGCCTGCTGGGCAAGCGCTGTAACTCCCGAGCCACAGCTCCAGCCCCAACTTTTATTTATTTATTTATTTTTATGCTATTTCATTTTCTGCTCCGTCTGGTAGAAAACTAATGGAAGATTCTTTTTTTGTTTTTAAAGAGAGAGAGAGGGACAGAGAGAGAGAGAGAGAGAGAGAAGGAGAGAATCAATTTTATTTAGTTTTTCATGTGGCTCTTGTTGCTCTAGCCCTTCGTTGTGCATGTGGTATGGGGTTTGAACCTGTGTCCTTGTGCATGCCCAGGCAAGAGCTGAAACTGCTGAGCCATCACTCCAGCCTGAATGGAAGGTTCCTGAGAATTTTTTTTTTTTTTGAACCAGCAGTGTTTTATTGCAGATCTGGCCAAAGATCCATTTGTGGCCCCAGCTGAAGTAGGGCTGGGCCCTCTGCCAGAGCTGGGCAGATGACTGGAGAGGGAAGAGGAAGTGTGTCCAGGGGCCTCAAAGCTTTGATAATGTTGGTGGCCAGGCTGCAGGTGAGGCCTGTGCCATCCGGTTCCACATTAAGGACCTTGCCTATGGCATCCTCTATCACCACGGAGAACCTCTTGAGCCGTGGACTCCCCAAAAAGGGCACCAATGAATCATCCAGTAACTGATCTGTCCCCTTCCCGAAGGCCTCCGTGGGGTCAGCCAGGAGCCAAATCTTGCCTTCTGCCTTGTGGGTTCATCCCCACTCTCCAAACACAAAGACATCGTTAACACTCAGACATGCCACCACCTGCATCCCCTTGGCCTTCAGAGTCCCAGCCTGCTCCACAAACCCAGGCAGGTGGGTGTTGGAACCGCCAGGGGTAAACGCCCCAGGGACTCCCAACAACACAGCCTTCTTGCCTTTGAACAGTTCAGCCCAGTTCACCTTGTCCCCAGGCTCCCCTTCCAACACCTCCACCAAGGCGATGTCATCTCCCACCTTGATCGGGGCCATGACCGCAGGTGCTGCTGAAACTGCAGGTGGCTCCATGTGCCCACCCTTCTTCCAGTCTCTGTCTCACTGCGGCTGCACTGGTGAGCACCTTGCAGGCACGGTGTCCCAGCACCCCTGACTCGACCAGCCCCATGCCCTCCCTCAGGCCTGCAGTCGCCCTGCCCCTGAGAAATGTTTGAGGCACCCAAGAAAATCTGTTTTGAATCAAGAAATTTCATTTAGATATATTCACTCCCAGTTATTCCCCTGCTTTGCTTCCTTAACCCGTACTTATGACCTCAATGAGAATTCTTACGGATTTAGTAAAGCAGGAAAAGAATGGATATAGATTCTTTTTTCTCCTGAAGTGAATGAGTGGGTATGGTGGTGCATTCCTATAATCCCAGCCACTCAGGGACTGAGGTAGAAGGTTTGAACATTCAAGGTCAGTTTTAGCAACTTAGTGAGGCCCTGTTTCAAAAAACAAAAAAACCCAAAAAGTGTTGGAGCTGTTGCTTAGTGGTAAAGAACCCGTGGGTTCAATCCCCAGTACCTAGATAAAATAAAATAAAATAATAAAGTGAATTTCCTGTCTATAAAGGAGAATATGGTTCAGGCCTCTCCGAAGGGACTGTGAAACCCTTGGGCGTGTGTGGCATTGAACATTATCCTCTAGTGGTGAAATTTCATGGATCTTAAAAAAAAATGTAAAGAAAAGAGAACAACTACGAGCTACCCAGAGAGCTCTGCATGAGCGCATGTTTCTTTTGTTTGGGTTATTAATTTCAGTTATCCAGTGTGGAAAAAAATCCAGTTAAATAGAGGTTATGGCCAAAGACAGGGGACTATGCAAAGTATATTGCAGGAGGGACGTTATTAAATTCAGCAACAGCCTTATAAGGAATAGCACAAATATGCTACTTTTCTCACGTGATTGTGTTATAGAATGGAAAGAAATTCCCTCTTTTCCAGTTTACATGCTGTGTTGAAATGCATTGGTTGTTGAAAGATCAAACCGAGAGGTGTGTAACTACTGAGCCACATCCTCAGCCCTTTTTATTTTTTATTTTGAGATAGGATCTTGCTAAGTTGCTGAGCCTGGCTTTGAACTTGCAATCCTCCAGCCTCAGCCTCCCAAGCTGCCACCACACCCAACTGAAACTTGTCATTTGACACTGTAGAATTTTTTTTTTTAAAATAAAGAGAGAGGGACAGTGAGAGAGACAGAGAAAGAGAGAAACAACTTTATTTAGTTTTTCACATGTCCTTAGTTGCTCAACACTCAGTTGTGTTACATGGTGCTGGGGTTTGAACCCGGGTCCTCGTGCTTGCCAGGCAAGCACCGAAACCACTAAGCCACCGCTCCAGCCCTGACACTGTAGACTTTTGTAACAGAATGTGGATAGTAATAAAAGAGAAAGGACTTTTTAATCTGTGAGACCCCCTAGCCTTGAAACTAGCTGAAATAGTCTAATGGGACTTTTAGTTGTCTCTTGGTGTGTAGGTATATGCTTTTAGCTGTGTTCATTAGAGACCTTAAAAAAGTTTTTTAAAATTAATTAATTAAAATTTTTTTAAAAGAAAGAGGGAGAGAGTGAAAGAAAGAGAAAGAAAGAATCAATTTTATTTATTCATCTGGTCTTTGTTTCTGTGACACATAGTTTTCATACACAGCAAACAAAATACTGATGGAATTGGAATAATTAATTGAAAACACAAAGTCAGACTTCAATATACTTTTATGGGAAGCCAAGAGATCAAGCAGACAAAAACTTATCAAATATATTGCCTAGCATGTGTGAGGACCTGGGTTTGATGTACATGATTTTATTCTTTGAAAGAGAGAGGAACAGTGAGAGAGAGAGAGAGAGAGAGAGAGAGAAATACAGAATCAATTTTATTTAGTTTTTCATGTGGCTTTTGTTGCTTGGACACTTTGTTGTGTATGTGGTGCTGAGATTTGAACCTTTGTACTCACACATGCCAGGCAAGCCCCGTAACTGCTGAGCCACCACTCAGCCTCTGATATATATAATTTGGTTGTACATGTACACAAATTGTGCTTTTTTTTTTTTTAAAGAAAGAGGGACAGTGAGAGAGAGAGAGAAAGAGAGAAACAACTTAATTTTAGTTTTTCACATGGCCTTAGTTGCTCCAACACTCAGTTGTGTACGTGGTGCTGGGGTTTGAACCCGGGTCCTCATGCTTGCAAGGCAAGCGCCGAAACCGCTGAGCCACTGCTCCAGCCCCCAAATTGTGCTTTTAAAAGTAGGTAACATAGATGATGATGATGATGATGATTTTGCAGTACTGGGGATTGAACCCAGGGCCTTGCACATACTAGGAAAGGGCTCTATCACTGAGCTACAACCTCAGCCCCACATTTTTTGTCCATTATAATTATACAGAATAGTGGGATCTATTGTGATATATTTTTATATGCATACAGCATTTTTTTTTGGTAAATTTCATTGACCAAGTACCTCTCTTTTCTCTCGTCCTCTCCCTCACCCCAAATTCCCACCCTTTTCTCTACTAGTCTCCTTTCTATTTTCAGGAAAATTCCTTTTTTTCCCCCTCTAACTTCCGTATGTGAGAGAAAACATATGACCCTTGAATTTCTGAGTTGGCCAGCCCCTTTTAAAAATTTATTGAGTTTTTTAGGCTGGCCATGAACTTGTAATCCTCCTGCCTCAGCTTTCTGAGTATCTGGAATTACAAGTATACATCATTGTACCTGAATACATAGATTATTTTAAAGATACTCAAGCTGGATGATAAATACACATTCTTCTTTGAGCTCCAAGACTACCTGTCAACGCTTTATTGAATACACCATTCAGATGTTTTAGGCAAATCCTTGTAATGATTGCCAGGCAATGCAGACAATTCTCATTCCCACATTTCCTCCAGTCCCAGGCAACCACTAATCTATTCTTTTTTTTTTTTTTTAAGAGAGAGGGGGAGAGAGAGAGAGAGAGAGAGAGAAACAATTTTTTATTTAGTTTTTCATGTGGCTTTTGTTGCTCCAAGCCTTCGTTGTGTATGTGGTGCTGGGGTTCAAGCTCGCATACTTGTGCATGCCAGGTAAGCGCCGTAACTGCAGAGCCTCAACTAATCTATTCTTAATCTCCGTAGTGATTCTTTCACTTAGCATAATGCCTTCAAGGTTTATCCAAGTGCAGCAAGTGCCAGAACCTCATTATTTTTAAAGGCTGAATAATGTTTCATTCATGTGTTGATAGGTACTTGGATTGCTTCTGCTTTTGGCAATTGTGAATAATTTTGCAATGAACATTGGTATACAAGTATCTGTTTGAGTTTCTGTTTCAAGTTTTTTGGTTATATACCTGAGAACAGAATTGCTGGGTTGTATGATAATTCTATGGCTAAATTCCCTGAGGAATTAAAACAAAACAAAACATGTGTCCAAAGCAGGATTTCCACAAATCCCTGTAAGGGGCAAGATGGCAATATTTTAGATTTTGCAATCTAACAGGCAAAATCAAGGCTATTATACTAATATAAGAAAATAAAGCCGGGTTCAATGGAGCATGCCTGTAGTCTCAGCTCTGGAGGCTGACAGGTAGACTGCCCAGGGGTTTGAGGCCAGCCTGGCCAACAAAGATCCTATCTAAAAAGAAGAGGAAAAGAAAAAGAGGAGAAAAGGAAAGGAAGGAAAGAGCACATATGAGTTATCTGGTAATTCTGTGATTAACTTTTCTTTTCTTTTCTTTTTTAATGTAGGACAGCTTTTTAATTATTTTCCATGGGGATAAAAGTCCATTTATGAATAGTCAAAGATGCAAGAACCTTCTATATTAGACATGTGGAAGTTAAAAATTCAAGACTGGTATTTATTTCTAAAATCAGTAAATCAGGAAAAAAACTATTTGATTTCTCAGTATTTACTTTGTTCTATATTCATACATAAGAAGACTTTACCATGAAAAACACTCTGTTAACACATCAAAGATTTTCAATCAAATATATAACACTGCTGAAATGAAGAAAAATTTCCAGTATAAATTGGACGAAACTGATAAATCAGAGCTTCTTTCTCTTCAGCTTGAGATTCAAAATGATGATTGTTTTTCCGAGCTTCAGAAACAAAGAACTCTGCTAAATAAAATGCAGTCCTTACAGCATTTGGGACATGGCAAATGCCTTGTAATTTCTGCACTCATAGGGTGCTTTTTCTGGATGCCACTGGACACCATACACTGGATACTTAAAACCTTCCATTGATGAAACGAACTCAATCCGGCCATCTCTATTTGTAGTTAACACACTGAAAAACTTGCTTAGTTTTTCATTCGATGTAAAATTCTTCATGGAGAGGCTCCATTTGTGGAAATTTGCAGTCAGAGGTTCTACCGCTAATGACAGCAACAAGTCAGCAGGAAAATTCTGGAACATTTTGCTCTGCAAAGTACCTCCGGTGAAGGTCAGCAGCAATGCCACTGCAACAGTGTCTTTTGTGGGTCTTAGTAAGAACTTCCCACTAACCACATATGAGTTCCTCAAATCCAAGGCATGTGCCCCACACAGGGAAATAGTCTCCTTCATCAAAACTCTGTATGGCCAAGTTGTAAAATATTTTGGCTATTCGAGCATAATCTGAATGCTTGAGGCTAACACTTCCTCCAGGGAGAAGGATTCCATTGATAGATTTGAAAAGTTTTTTGTACTCTTTATTCTTAAGATCAAGCCTTATCAGTGCAACTCTTGCCCCTGCAGACTCCAGATACTTCACATAGGACGCAGCAATATAATGTTTTCCAAAGGTTTTCATTGCCTTATTACAACATTTTTGCATTAATATTCCGAGGATGGGATTTTTATCAGTGGGTGTGCGGGGTCTGCACAGCCCCAGGCTTGCAGCCCAGCAGAGGAGCAGGCCTACCACGCACAGTAGGCGACCTAGGCTCCACAACACGCCCGCTGCCTCCCTCCCCGGTTCCAACACCCTGCGGCCTGGGCCAGCAGAGACCCCAAGGTGGCCAAGGCGGCCTCAGGGCCACTCTCTCGCTGGGGCGCGCACTGCGCTCTGGTTAACTTTTCTTAGAAATTAAAAAAAATATAAATATATCCTTCTCTTGTTTCAAGCTTCCAATACTGCCTATTGTAGTAAGAATAAACTCAATACTTTTTTTCTCTCTGATTCCACTACGACTGGGACCCTGCTAACCTCTCTGTCCACACCGTTCCTAGTTTGTAATCCTCCAGCCTTTTGAAATGCATTCAATTCTTGGAGTGTGTCATGCTCTGACCTGCTTCAAGGTGTGTATTTCCTCCTCTTAATTATGCTTCAGATGTCGGTTCAAACACTACTTTTGTGGGAAGTATTTGCTAAGTCTATGTATATACGAATTTCCCTTGATACCTATTTATAATAGATTTATGCACAGATCAGTGATCATAGTTGGCAATTACAATACTAACCTATCTCCCCTTAGTGTCATAAATGCCTCATTATTGCATCCCAGGGCCTCACATAGTATCTGACTCATAATAAGTTATCCAATAAGTATCTATGAAATTAAAGAAGTAGAGAAGATGATATTGTGCATAGATGAAAGTTTCCGATGGAGTGTCAAGGTCCAAATGCCATGGGACACTAGGAAACACATGAAGTCACGAGACATTTCAGACGTTCAGTTTCAACATGAACATCAGCTTGGTCAGCATTTAACTATATACTCTTAGATTACTTCCCTCTCTAAGATTAATCTTAATAATAATATTATTAATCTTTTTTTAAAAGAGAGATGGATAGTGAGAGAAAGAGAGAAACAATTTTTATTATTTAGTTTTTCATGTGGCTTTCATTGCTCCAAGATATTGTTGTGTACGTGGTGCTGGGGTTTGAACTCACTAACTCTCGCATGCTGGGCAAGCACCATAACTGCTGAGCCACTGCTCCAGCCCCAATATATTTTTAATCTTAATAATAATAAGATTAGTCTCATAAGATTAATGAAGTGAAGGCAGTGGCATTATTACTACCTAATAATGTGGTACAGCTATGAAGGAATTGGATATTGTGTGAAATTAACTTCAACCATAGACTGAGTGTCCTGAGTTAGGGTCCTGACATGAAGAGATGGTGCTCGAGGTCAGTGGATACAATGGAAGGGTATGAAAGTTATTAGGAAGCAGGAAGATCGTAAATGAATCTAGCAAAGCGAATTGGAAGGACAGAACATGGTTCAGAGTGCTGGTCACGGAAATGGCAACAGATTGAGAGAAGGCAAGATTCGGAAAGCAATGGAAATTTCCCTATTCTGCTTTTGTTTTTTCCAACTCCAGGTGGAAGAAGTGAGTTAAATGGGGAAAGAATTAAAGTTCTTGTACTGACCTTGGGATTTTTTTTCTCCTTTACTTGGACTATCAAATTCTGGCCAGTGCATAGTTGTGAGGGTTTGGCTGTGGCAAGGGCATCTCTTGAGTGACAAATAACAATGTTCCATGACCCTGGCTCTATCAAATCCTTTCCCTCAGGAGTTCTTCTTGGAACCACCATCATTCTTAAACTACAATCTGTTTCTTTGTCATTTACAATAGACTTTTCATCTTTGATTTCTGTGATCATCAGCCTTGACTCAGAGAAAGAGGCAAGAATTTGCAATATATTTCTTTCTTTCTTTTTTTGGCACATACTTTCATCTATTTGCAGATAGTTTTATTTATGGATAGATTTATTTTAGGTTTATTTATTTTAGGTGTCCCTTTAATAAGTGATTTCTCAAAATGACTTACCTGAACTTTTTTTTTAAAGAGAGGGAGAGAAAGAGAGAGAGAGAGAGAGAAAGAGAGAGAATCAATTTTATTTAGTTTTCATGTGGCTTTTGTTGCTCTGACACTTAGTTGTGTATGTGGTGCTGGGGTTCGAACCTGCATCCTTGTGCATGCCAGGCAAGCCCAGTAACCGCCAAGCCACAGCTCCAGCCCCAACTTACCTGAACTTAATGTGAAATCCTTTTGGGTTTCATGTAGATTTATGTCCTATGCTGTTCATAGTGTGTATGTGTGTGTGTGTGTGTGTGTGTGTGTGTGTGTGTGTGTAAGAACTACATGTTTAATGGATTGTGCTTTTTTTTTTACTGTTTTGATGGCCAAGTGTGAAAAATTTCCTTCAGCACCAGAGACAGCATTACACATACCTTTTTCTTAGAGACAAATTTAGAATTGAGTAAGAAAGCTCCGAATGCTAATTGAACAACAATCTGAGATCCTGAGGCTAGAATGGACAGTGGGTCATCATTACCTCCAAGTCTTTGTCTGCAGAGAGTACGCCACTAAAAGTGCTTTGCTGCAATAGAGTATTCTGAATATCTTTTCAAGAAAGAGATTAAACTCAAATGTGGTGTATTCAATACTTAATAAGCAATAATAAGAAGAAGAAAAATTCCAAGAAAGTGTAGAAAGTAGATTGTACAGGTCCCTATGAAGTCAGACCCCAGGAAAAAGTTTCATTGGAGAAGAAAAAAGTAATATTTATATTGCCAGAATTCAGATATTAGCTTTCACCTAACATTTGATTAGAAGTGATTAATCTGTCATATAATGGCATGCTAAAGGTGAGTATCAAGAAATGACTCTTACAGAATTATATAAATAGCTTAGAAGAGATTAATATGTTCATGAATTAAAATACCTAGCAGTACCTGGGTGAAAAGACATTTTCAAAGATAAAATTCATAACATAAGATCAGCATTAATAAATGAACATTTGAAGTCAATTTTGATGAGTCTGAAGCCCTAACTTTGAATTCTCATTAAGCAAAATGTTTATCCCCTCCTCCCCAAAAATCCCAAGTTCCACTTTATTGATTGGTAGACCTGTATTATAACAATTTCTATTCTATTATTATTGTTATATTTAAATATTTTCAATAATTTTTGTGGAAATTTGTTTTGTTTTCTTATGTAAGATCTTTTTACATTGATCTCAAATTGGTCTGAATTTTCTTACATTTAAATTTCAGATGGTGGGCTGGAGTGGTGGCTCAGCAGTTACTGCACTTGCCTGGAATGCACGAGTACTCGAGTTCAAATCCCAGTGCCACATTCACAACCATGTTGGAACAACAAACGCCACATGAAAAACTAAATAAATTGATTCTCTCTCTCTTTAAAAAAAATAAATTTCAGATGGTATATATTTCTTTTCTTTGTGTTTTCTTCCTCCCTCCCTCCCTTTCAGTTTTTGGGGTGGTAGGGATTCAACCCATGGCCTCATGCATGTTAGACAAGTGCTCTACCACCTGAACCAACTTCCTTCCTCCTCCTTCTCCTTCTTCCTCTTCCTCCTCCTCCTCTTCTTTTTCTTCCTCTTCCTCCTCCTCCTCCTCCTCTTCTTCTTCTTCCTCTTCCTCCTCCTCTTCTTCTTTAAATCTCATCATGAGATTCATTAGGCTGTGTCTTGTTACAGGGTCTCAATGGCTTATGCTGTCTCTGATGTTGGTCTAAGCTACCACTGATCGACACTTGTGATTTGCAGGTGAGGAATTGAATGCTGTCTATAAGATGGGCGAGGTAGGTAAGCAGAGGACGATTACAGGCATCAGCATAGGCATTCCTACTTTAGTGCAGGTTTAGCTGGGATGCCTGAGAAAATTCAGAGTTGAAATGATGAACCCAAGACTTCTGTATCTGGGCAGATCACAGCAGGATGAACCTGGTAACATATTTAGAAGACCTGCATTTCAGTGTTTGGATTAGCATTCTGTTGGTAGCTGAGACAGTTACTGTCTTGAAGTTGAGTGTTCCTTTTTCAGAAGGACCGACAATAATCAAGTCAAATTTCAATAACTGAGGTCCTAAAAATGTCCAAATAAATACTCATAAACATGGACCAGGTCAGGAGGTCAGTTAAATCAATTGGGGTTCAAGGCTTAGGGGACATAAATCAGGGAACTTGACAATGAATAATTTGTTATGAGTGAAAGAACATTGTATGTAAGTGTGAGGTTCACTGCTAGATTTCAAAGTGAAAAAGGAGCAAGGTTTGGTATTTTTTTTTTAAAGAGAGAGGGACAGTGAGAGTGAGAGAGAGAGAATCAATTTTGTTTAGTTTTTCACGTGGCTTTCATTGCTCCCACACTTCATTGTGTGCGTGGTGCTGGGGTTTGAACCTGTGTCCTCACACATGCCAGGCAAGTGTCCTAACTGCCAAGTCGCCGCTCCAGTCTCAAGTTTTTGTATTTTGGTTCTACTAACCAGCTCAGTTAAAAGGGGAGGTGATACAAACCAATACAGATTTGGCCGGCTACACTTGGGATGAAGTATGGCTCAGGAATGAGGGAGGGGGAGCTAATGATTGGGACCAGCTGACATTTTTCAGGTAAGGCAGAGAGAGGGGAAATTCAGAGAGCAAAAAGGACTGACACAAAGGCTCTTATATTTTAAGAGTTATTCAGCCATTTCTTAGGAAAGACAAAAACTGAGATTAGGAAAATAGCAAATGGAGATCTCAAGGATTATGGAAATTTTAACAAAGATCTCAAAATTGTTCCGAAATTTTTTACATCTTTATTTCAGATGACAGATCAAAGGAACAACATCTCACATCCTTTCATGAGATTGCCCTGAAAAAAAAAAAGTCCATGTTATTGTTAAAGATTTTGAAAAGTTTCCTTTGATTAATGCAGGTCCCTTTTTTTTCTTTAAAGTTAGCCTAGAAAATTCATTTTATTTCACTCTTCCTTTGGTTACATTGATCAATCTTTCACTTTTTCATTCATTCAAAACGTTGTTATTGCCTATAATGTGCCAGGTACTACAAAAATTCACTAGATACATCAAATGAGCCAAACAAAGCTCATGCTTTTGAGTTGCTATGAAGGCTACTCTTCATGTTACTCTCCTGGAAATCAGCCACGCTACAAAAACCATTATGTTCCATTGACTTTCTAGTTCTAATGCCCGAAAAATGGTCACACGTGGGCTGGGAGCTTAGTTTTATACCACAGCATGTTGCTATGAAGATTTCAAGAGTCTGGGAGTGCAAGGAAGGATTTGATTCATGTGATCTTAGCACATATGAGATGGCTAAGTCTTGGGTGACTATCAGATTTCATTAATAACCCTGTGCAATTTCATGTGATCTTGGGTTGGGCTGATCGGTTACTACTACTGGGCTTGGGTTCCTCATCTGTCACATGAAAATAATATACATCTATTTCAGAGTTATTTTAATTTTAAATCATATCAACATGTGTTAATTGCTCAGTGCAATGCCTGGCACATGGTAATTACTTATTAGATGGTGGTTAGTATTTTCTCTCTGGATGTTTGATTTCCTAGCTGCAAAATGGGTAAATGATTCTGAGGTCCAACTCAAATGTTAAACCTTTTAATCAGAACAATCCTCCCTCTTCCCATTCCAAAGCAGGGTTAATCCCTGACCAGTGTTTTCTCTTCTGAGATCTTACAGCCTCTCTCTTTTTAATCCCCTGAAAGACCAAGGATAGCAATGGACTCCTTACTTTTTGTATTCTGGAACACAGGCCACTTGACAGTCTATTTTAAGCTGAAAGTTGTTAAGATTGCCATTACAGCCAGTGAAGAAAAAGTTTTGACATTGTTTGCTGGTTTTGTTGTAGAAATATCTGAAGTGAATCTCATAGCAGCTTCCAGGATTCATGTTCATCACGCAAGGATCTGCATGAGGGGTTCACAGTGAGTTAGGGGAAATGAGTTGGCTGCAGTAGGAAGGCTTATCTTTGTGGGCCCTTTAAATTCTCACTTTAGCTTGGAAACATCCCCAGATTCAGGGTCACTGCAGGACATCTGGTTTTGCTTTGGAATTAGAACCACTTGGCAGGATTGCAATGCAAATTGCTTACAACTCCAGATCGCAGTTCTGGTCAGTAGCTTGAAGTACTGTGAAAAAGGAGTCTGTGCAAAGCAACAGCTTTCCCCGCATTTCACATCTTACAGTTCATTACAGTTCACTATCCTTCTTCTCCATACCCCTATCTTCCTACCCCCTTTTGCTTTCCTGAGGGGGGAGAGAGAGAGAGAGAGAGGAGAGAATCAATTCTACTGAGTTTTCCACGTGGCTTTCATTGCTCTGACACTTAGTTGTGTACGTGGTGCTGGGGTTCAAACTCGTGTCCTCGAGCGTGCCAAGCAAGCGCTGTAACCACTGAGCCACCGCTCCAGTGCCTCTTCCTATCCTTTCAACTGCCTACTTTAGATATAAAATTCAGAACACTCACTCCCTAGTTTCAAAACACTACCTGATGCACACCTCAAAATTCCGGGAACTGCACCCACTGCTATTCTCCAAGCAGGATACATCACCCTGGGATTGTTGCGGCCACCCTCACACCTGGTCGTTTCCCGCCTCCTGCCTTCCCAGAGGCAGTACTCTGCTTTTGTTGGGAAGTGTTGGGTGGAAGTTGTTGAAACAGCTGCAATCGCGGTTGGACTGGCAACGTAGCCGTGGGTGCCACCCGATTCAAGTAGCCGTCTGGAATTCTCTCTCTGGTAAAGCTAACTGCTTAGGCACAGTTCCATGCACAATCTTATGTTGTGCTCACGCCCACCCTCTAAAGTAGGTGCTTTTTAAAAAAATCTCCATTTTTACACAGGTTAAGAGATGACAAATGGTTTAGTGAGTTGTCCAAGGCCCACATCCACTAAGTGACAGGTGTAGAGTTTGGACTTAGGTATAGACTATGCCACTTCATCATGCTCTGGGAACACTGAGCCTTATTGACAATCTGTAAGAAAATCTCATTGCCTTTCACATCCATATTATCAACTCCTATAAACAAGGATCGTGTGTTCACATGTTCTCTATGTGCCCAGAGCCTAGATATTGAAAAATGCCTGAACTTACTGTCTCTAAAACCCTTTCTCTCCCATTCTAACACAGACTTTTTTGTTGTTGTTGGTATTGGGGATGGAACTCAGGGGTGCTCTACCGCTGAGCTACTTCCCCAGTCCTTTTTACTTTTTTATTTTGAGACAGGGTCTTGCTAAGTTGCTAAGGCTGACCTCATATTTGTGATCCTTCTGCCTCAGCCTCCCCAGTTGCTGGGATTACAGTCATGTGCCACCATGCCCAGTTCAATATACATCCCTCTGCCACATAATATATCTGGAAAGTTTCAATCTCTTTGAAATTTATCACAAAACCCCTAACTCAAAATATTCTCTGTCTTTTTGAATTCCTACAAAGAGCTCTCCATCTAGAAATGGCTTACTTGCATTATATCTGTTTTTTTCCCTTCATCCCACCCATGAGCCCCCGAGTGTAAGTAGTGTCCTAAATCAAGACTAAGAGATCCATGGGAATTACCACAAAAAGTGCACCTTGCTGGCCCACCTAAATGGCACACTTTTTTTTCAACACTTTCCTCATTTATAATTAGTCTTTGGATTTATTTTTTTCTCTTAACTTCATACCTTTGAGATCTCCACATAGATTCTCAGAAATTCTAACAATGCCACCTAGTAAGGAGGTAGTTAGCGAGCAGAAGATGAAGAGTCCTAGAAGAAATCCCAGCTCAGCAGGCTTCATGGCGCAGAAAGCAGCAGGAATAGGGGAGTCCTGGTATCAACTGGTGCTGATATTTAAGAGGGCTGAGCTGACCCACCCCAAGGGCCAAGATTGGGCATTACTAGGTGTTGAGTTGAACACTGAGTGCTTGGGTGCCCAGCCATGAAGCTGAAGGTCCCAAACAGATCAGACCCCTGATAGTGAGTCCCATGTTCATGTGAAAACCACAGAAACTGAAGGGTCAGAGCTTCCGAGGAGGGTTCAGATACAGAGGGTTGAACCATCAGAGCAAGAAAATTGAAAAAGGATCACTTCTTTGCTACTCTTTGACCTACAGCAGAGAAGAAATGGTCTTGATACACCAGAATGTTACAAGAGTGACAGGGTTAATTATAATTGCTAAAGTACTTCCTTCATGGCGCATACTATTTTAAGTAATTTATATAGACTAAATCATGTAAGTTTCACATAGAATCCCCATGAGGTAGATAAATTTACTACTGAAGCAGAGGTTAAGTTATATGTATAAGGTCCCTTATCTATTATGCGGTGGACATATGATTTTAACTTAGCTTCAGAGTTCATATTTTTAAATACTACACTATACCACTTTTGAACCTGGGGACACCTTGAGTCTGTCTCGTTCCATAAATGTTGAAACTCTGACTCACATTTACAACCTAACATCACCTGACATTGATTTCTTTTGGTAAAGTATGAAATGAAGGTCTTTTGGTCATTTTCCCAATGGTTTTAGACACATTTATGGATGAGTTCCTTTTTTGTTTAATCATATAATAACTTTTATTTTATTATTATTCATATATGAATCATTATATAGATATAGTCATTCACATATATTCATATGAATGAATGTTTCTGAGCTTTTAATTTTACTCCACTGTATATTTCTATCTCAAACCCACATTGAATCTCTTGAACTTTATATTATCTTAGGATTTTGTGTTTTTATACAAATTTCAGAGTCAGCTT
>PVKS010043279.1:0-14973 GCA_004027875.1 Aplodontia rufa | reverse complement strand
GATGAGGGGGAAACATTGTCAAAACTGTAGCAATCAATGTGTATAAAGTTTGATAACCAGGGGTAATGCTAACGCATAGATAAGCTACTATGGGTTTCATCTATTGCCGTTTCTCCCAGAAGAACTCATGTGTTAAATGGGTATCTAGTGTAGGAATAACATCGGCTTCTGGAATGGTTCCCCCATCTTCCCCATCACCCGACTCCTATGAGTTCTTCATATACCCTCCCCCCTCCCCATCTCCTTCCCTACACCTCCAAGTTACCTAGAGTCAAATGGATGGAGATGGACAGAATTATGCTTAGTGAAGTCTCCCAAGCTCAGAGACTTAAGGGCCGAATGGTTTCTCTCATCTGTTAATACTAGAATTTATGTTGAAGCAGTAAGAATTCTTTAAAGAATACTAACCTCATGTGAGGTAGCTCAATGTAACATTCTGCAATGTATACATCAGGTTGTGAATTATAAATATATAGCTAGGAGATGGTCTTTGGTCCCCCTCAGATGATAAAATCCATTGATGCTCTAGTCCCTTAAATAAAATAGGACAGTATTTGTATGTAACCTATGTGCATCTCTCATATACTTTAAATCATTTTCGGGTTTCCTATAATACCTACAACTATGTACATACTATGTAAATAATTGTTATGCTGTATTGTTTAGAAAACGGTGACAAAAAATAGTATGCACATGTTCAGTACTGATGCAATCTTTTCCTAAATACTTTCTATGTGAGGTTGGTTGAATCCACAAAGATAGAATCCATGAATCAGATACAGAGAGCCGACTGTATACAATTTTTATGTCAATTACGAAAAGTAATAAATCACTTTCATAGAGGAAAAAATTCTCATTCTCATCTTCAAGCAACTTACCATCTTGGGGAGATAAAATTCAAACATATGAAACACAAGAAGAATAAATAAATGTTAAGGCTTGAGGGATTAAGGTTAAGACACTGGAAACTGAGAGAAAGGAGTTCAGAATTAGGAGACTTGAAATTCAGGGGCTGAAGGAGACCTTGAGCAATTTATCAGGGCAGGAGAGTACTCATTTGCGTTAGGAGGGAGACGCTGGGCAGGCAGGAGGTGGACAGGCATGTGGATTGAGTGCGGGGTGAATGAGGAAGAGTGGCCTGTTTCTAAGAGAGAAACAGAGGCATAGGTGGAATATAGAGAGTAGGAATCATTGTCTACAGGACTCAAATTTAGCGGATCCTCAAAAGGCTAAATCGGTCCACTGTATAATTATTTCTGGAAAGAAATCCCCTCTCAATGTCCTCTAGGCCTTGACTTTCATCCACAGCTAAAAGAAAATGATTAAAAGGAGATGTGGAATCTATGCATACTAAATGCCAGTCAAGAGGCAGAAGGGTTGCTGTAGGAGTAGGTTCCATCAGGGAACTGGAAAGGGGCAAATAAAACCAAATGGCACTGGAGAAATAGAAGAGAGGATGAACAGCAAGCACAGAACTCAGTCCCAGGGGTAAAATGCAGCAGAAAGGGGAGACAAGGCACCAACCAGACCCTGAATGCCTGGCACTTTGCTCAGCTCACCCTCAACAGCCAGGTCAAAGCTGACTGAAACCAGGGCGACTGCTATCCTGTTTTCCCAAGTACTGCTCTGCCTCCCAAGATGTGTGAGGAAGCATTGTTTTGTTTTGTTTTCTTTTGGGCTGTTTTGAAGTCCACAACACTTTCTCTGTTAATTTATCAGGACCCCTGTCATTTTGGAAATAAGAAAGCTTCAGAAACTAACATTTTCTGTCTTGAATATGTATCTTTTAATAATCAATAGTGCACTTGTGGGTAGGTTTAACTCCTTCTTGGGTCATTGACACACACTGCAACAGAGGTGCACTGGAATACAAAGCTGGCCACAGCCCCTTGATGGTTCAACGAAGTTGGTTCACTCTCCCAACACTCAACCAATAAAGCAAGCAAAGCTCGTTGGATAGATGAATGCTTGGGTGCATGGGTGAATGGAATTCAGCATCTTCGTTCCTTTTGCTAGCATATTCACAGGTCTTGAAGTATATTTTAACAAGAGACTCTAGTAGATAATCTTGCAATTTATTGTTTATGACGATCCTAAATCCAAACTAAGAACCTGCCTGGACTTGGGCTATGCTGAGGCCAACAGGCTTTCTGGGGCTACAGATGATAATAGTTTTAATGGGACCTCTTTGTATCACATAAGCTTACCAAGCAGGTCCACAACACTAGAATCTTCCCAGGTCAATGCCCAGCCACTTTCTGGGAACTGCTTTTACAGAATGACATTCAAAATTCTAAAAGATATCTTGGCCCGGCAGAGCAGCACACACTTATAATCCCAGCTGCTCAGGAGGCTGAGGCAGGAGGATCACAAGTTCGAAGCCAGCCTCAGCAACTTAGAAAGACCCTGTCTTAAAAAAAAAAAATGGCTAGGGATGTTGGGGATATGGCTCATTGATTCAATCCCAGGTACCAAAGGAGAAAAAAATAGAGGTATCTCAGAAGTTTCTAGGGAGCTTTGGTAGTCTCCCTGCTGCCATGTCTGCCACAGAGGGAAGGAGAGCTTTACATACAGCTTTAATCTTATTCCACCTGCAAAGTAATTGCTTACACTTAAAAAATGTTGGATTGGCTTGTCTGTTTTTATTATGCCTTTATAGAATAGCACATTTTAATTCCTTTGTTGTTTCCATGTAGTGCTATTGTATTTACTTGCCAATGCAGAGAACAGAAAAGAACACCGCATTCCAAAATGTACTCTTTCCCATGATTTGCCCCTCCTGTATCAGCATGGGGTACCTTTACTTCAGCAGCATTTTTTTCACAGATGCATAAATTAAAAAAGAAATTGTATGACTAAACTACCTCTTTTTTGTCTCTCTGATTACTCCTTCATGTTAAATACAGCTCCTAACAAGACAGCTGGGCTTGGAGACTTCATCTCTCCTTCCTGTCCCCCATCCCAGTAGAGTCATGCTTACTCGTGCCAGGCTCTGAAAAGCTGTCAGAGCTCTAGTCCCTCTCACTTATAAAACTCAAATGATTTGCCATATACTATAGTGTTTATGTTTTGTTACATGCTAAGCTGTTTATATAACTGAGTTTCTCTTTAACAAATGGCCCATGATGGGAAACAAAGAAGTTTCTTTTGTACAAGTGCAAACTAACAGATACAAAAGATTCTTTTCTGTTTTGACCAATCAAAAAGGTCAAGACTAGCAAAGATAATAAATATCCACTGACTTGTTTTTAGCCAATGGGTAGGTTCAAACACCTCTTCGCAATTTTTTTTTCTCAGAAATAGAAAGGCAATTAGTTTACATCCCTACTCTATTTTCCCCATTTTATGTAGAAGGCTTTCAGCAGCTAGCCAGAAGGAAGATATGAGAATTAAGGGTTATACACCATAGGGTCACTGGCTCTTAAGTGTAAACAGAAATGATGCAGAATCAAACTTCCCTGAATTAGAAGAAACAAAAGTCAAAGTCAAGGTGAAGGGCATTGATGGAGGCTTTTTGCTAACAAATAACCTTTTCTTGTTTTTTGTACACTGCCATTACATGGAGCTTAATTCATGAAGAAATCCATATTCTCCTCACCATTTCAGTAAGAATTAGAATCTTCTGACAAAAGAGAAAATCCACAGTTTCAGGGGTTATTCATTATAGGGCACCGATTCCTGGTATGTGAATATTTAGGGACAGAAGGCAAACTTAGGTTCCTCTTTAGTATATTTCCTGCCACATACTGTGTGGTTACACCACAGCTATTACTAAGGTTCAATATTTTTTATGAAATAATGTCAATTAGTAATCACAGATTTTTCAAATAATAGAAACTGTAGTAAAGACAGCAAGCTTTGGTTTCATGGTGGAAATCTAAGATTACTCTAGAAGAGAAGAGGTTTAATGCTATGCCAACAGTTACAAGAAGCAGGTAGCACCTGTATCAGGGGCAGTATGCACAGACTCTGATAGTTAAAGATGCAACAATCTAATTCTGTTGAAATTACTTCTTCATGTTTCCCTCAAGTTTCTGTCATTCCCAATTTAAATTAAAGCTTATAACTATAACTGCTATAAACTGCATAGTTTGTTCTACCCACATTAATTATGAATTCATTTGTAGAGGGAAAGAAAAGAGATACATCAGTCATGTTAATTTAAAAAATTAAGTGGGAAATTATCAAGAATGACTTTCCTGAAGAAAAAGGAAGTCTTCTTTAGTTAAATTATAGAATAATTTATAGAAAATTAAAACTATCAAATGAATTCTCAATACCTCGGAGCCATTAGGCCCAGCCAACAATGGTGCTTTCCATTCCTGCACTGCAGCTTTGCTTCCTCTGAGGGTCACAGTCACCTCTGTCTTTTGCTAGTACCTACAGTGAGCAGAGTAGAGATAAATGTGCTGGGTCAGCACTTTAGGAGCCCATTGTGACTGGGACAGTGGGGCTGTACCTTTGTTGCCCCTAATTTTGCTCGGGGGCTTTGATGATGATTCCTAGGAGTCAGAATTTAAATATGGACTGAAACTTTCCTGTGTCATAACAATTTGCAGAATTCCTCTCCACATTCACTACCCCAATTCTGATCTTTCAGCATGTTTATGGAAACCCTATAGTAGGAATAATCTCATATCACCATTAATGCTATCATTTGATCTTTCTTCCCTAGTGCCATATGTACCCATGAGTGCCCAATTAATATAAGCTACTTCACAGAGGCACAGGTCTGAGAATTAAATATTAAATGCCTTGAGATCAGGACCAATATTCATTAAAATGTGATAACTGTCCAACAAGTTAATGCAGTTTGCATACACTAAGGAGGAGATTCATGAGATTCAAATTCACAGAAGGCCATCCAGGGGGAAAGGCCAGCACCTCAAACCAGTTGCAGTATGGTCTGAGAGACAGGGTAATGGAGAGATGGAAGGCATAAGTGGGATCACACAGGACCGGATTCAACAACACTCCATCAAAACCACTAAAGGTTGGCTTAGCAGATAATTACAAATCAACTGGAATGAGGTCCTGTAGACCCAATATCACTTAGTCAACCCCAAAATGACAATGACTTCAACAGAAATTATGACTGCAAAAGGGAGCATGAAATGAGGACAAGAAATGCATACAAATTGTGCAGCATTCATAAGAAAGGCACACAAGAGGGAGAGAGAGAGAAAAGAAAGGAAGGGAGGGAGGGAAGGAAGGGAAAAGGAAAGAGAAGAAAAGAAAAGAAAGATCTTAAGTTAAGTACACATTTTTAATTGGATACCTTGGATGGGCAAGCAGAATCAGCAGTTGGGTGCCAGATTCATCAAGTGATCCAATCTAGGAATTCTCTTTGTCCCCATGAGTCTGAGAGTCTTCTTCCTTACCAGGGTCACTGGCAGGGGAACACTTCACCACTGCCCTTCCACACTGAGAGAAATCCAGTAGCCAACCCTGTGAAATTCCTTCTGTCCTTTAGGCAGAACCAGCAGGGACCAGCAGAGCCCCAAATCAACTGAGCCAACCAAAATATCCCCATAAAGACTCTGAGAGTCAATCCACCATTGGAATCACAGCCCACTCAAGTAGGCAAAGATCCACCTGCTAAACCTCAACAGGGTGACTTCCTGCTAAAATAAAAGACTAAAATACAAACAAAGGTTTTCGAACGTGACTCCCAAAATATTCAGGATATAATAAAAAAAATCACTCATCAACCAAGAACCAAGAAAATCACAACTTGAATGAAAAAAGACAATTCAACAAAGCCAATACCAAATTGAATCAGATGAATTAGATGTTGGAATTATCTGGAAAAGATTCTAAAGCTGCTGTCATAAAAATACTTCAACAATCAATAGTAAGTTTTCCTGGAACAAATGAAAGAGAGAGAAAGGAAGAGAAAATCTTAGTAAACAAACAGAAGCTATAAAACATGTTATAAAACTAAAAAGTAATAGGAATTTTAAAACTTGGTGGATGGGTTCAACAACAGAGATGACAGAAGACAGAATCTATGGACTTGAGGACAGAATAGACTGTCCAATTTTAACAAAAGAGAAAGTTTCCTGGAAAAAAAGAGCCTCAGGGACCTGCGAAACAATAACAAAAGCTTTTCATCATCAGAATTCAAGAAAGAGAAAAGAACAAGAGTGGAGCTGTTATTTGCACATACAAATACGACATAATGAATCCCAGCGTCATTTATAATCATAATGCACCAAAAGAAGAAATTAAATATTTTTAAACATTAAAAAAGATATAATGGCTAAAAATGTCCTGGATCTGGCAAAAGACACAAACTTACCAATTAAAAAACTTAAAAAATCCAAACAGGATAAGAATGAAAATTCCACGCTAAGATATATCATAATTAAAATCTTGAAACTAAAGAAACTTAAAAGTAACCAAAGAAGAAAGGATCCATTACTTATGTGGGAACACCAATTTATATGATAGTAGCCTTTTCTAGCTGTATTGAGGTATATAGTTGACAATTCAAAATTGTGTATACTTTAGTACTATTAAAAAAACTGACAACACCATATTCTGGCAAGAATGTTGAGAAAAATAAATCATACATTCTTGATAGGAAAGTAAAATAATATGGCTATTCTATAAAATAGTTGTCTTACAGAACTAAATATGAAACTACTATATGATCCAGGAAATACATTATTGGGCAATTATCTGGAAAAATAAAAATTTATGTCCATACTGAAAAACCTGGACCCAAATGTTCACGGAAGCTCTATTTGTAAGAGCTCAGGCTGGAATCAGATCAGATGTGCTTCACCAGTAAAGGGTTAAAGACATGAATACTGTGGACTATTACACAATAATAAAAAATAAATAAAATACTGATATATCAAATTGATGAATCTCTAGTGCATGAAGCTGAGTAAAAAAGTCAATAAAAAAGTTACATACTGTAAATTACCATTTATATAACATTTTTAAAATAAAAAATATTTAACAAGAGAGGACTGAATTAGAGGTGCAAGGAAGGCTAGGACCAGGGTGGACAGGAGGGAAGTGGGTCAAGCTGTGAAAGGGAAACAGGAGAGAAGGTTGTAATGTTGGAAATATTCAGTATCTCAACTGTGGTGGCAAAGACAAACACTGACATCATCAAGACAATGGCATAGAACTTTACACACACACACACACACACACACACACACACACACACATGTGCAAGTTTAAGTGAAACGGAGGAAATTTAAATAAGACTGATGATTGTATCAAGGTCAATATACAGGTTGTGATATTATGCTACAGTTCTCATAATGCTACCACCGGGGGGAAATGTGCAAAGTATACAAGGGCTCTTTGTATTATTTCTTACAAGTGCATGTGACTCTACAATGATCTCATAAACACTAACTTAAAAACCTGAGGACTCACCACAATCTGAGTGGAAATCCAGGTCATATATTTCCTGGGAAATTCATGTTCAGATATGGGTGGTGGCAACCAGAGCCAGGTGTACAGTGTGGAATGGGCCAGGTTTTTATCATTTGGTTTATCATCACTGAAGAGCCACTGCTTGATAAGGAAGGGGAGAGGGATTGTGCATTCATTCACACAGTGTTAGAATCAATCAGAAGGAAGACAGGCTAGTGTCCAGCCCATTGGTCAGTTAGCAATTACTGACACCAACAGGACTTAAAGACCACAGGACAACAGTCTGTTTTATTCATCAAAGGTTGATCTACACCTGGCATAGCCCCTGTCTCATGGTAAGAATTCAGAGGAATTAGATGAGCAAGGAAGAAATTCACACCTAACAACATGTGGTGTTCGAAGGGAAGTTCTTGCCAACCATGAAGTTTATAATATTTCGGCTCCATAGGGCAAGCTGGAATGTCCTGGAACTCTGAGGATTGTCTAGGCCCTTACTTCTTAAATGTCCCCTCCATAATAGCTTCCTCTTGGGGCTGGAGCGGTGGCTCAGCAGTTACAGTGCTTGCCTGGCATGCTCGAGGATATGGGTTCAAATCCCAGCACGACGTACGCAACCAAGTGTCTGAGCAGTGCAAATCACATGAAAAACTCAGTAAAATTGATTCTCTCTCTCTCTCTCTCGCTGTCCTTCTCTCTAAAACAAAAACAAAAACAAAAAAGTAAAACCACAAAAACAAAAATAAAAACCACCTCGTCTTTTAACAGTAGCGATTAGAGAGGGAATATTGACTCCCAGAGAGCTGAGGGTTTAACTTGAACGTGTTCAGTCACTAAGTCAACACTTGTTTACAAATAAAGTGTCCTTGTTTATTCAAGTAATTAAAATATGTGCATTTCATACAAATTACATTTCATACAATTTGAATGCAGAACTAAGCATCCCCCTGCTTCCAAACAGCAGGTTTATCTGGGCAATAAACATGTCCCCAGATTTGAAAAACAGGCCTCATCAACAGGGGCTCTGTGGAGTATGGAATTCAAAGGGAAAAAAATTTGCTTAGATAGGAACCAGACTGGTGTTTACGGTGTAAAAATTAAGGCTATGGAACTAGACAAGTTTTTCAATATTTCTACCCCAACTAGTTCTCAAGCAGAAAGTAGATTCCAGAATATCAGTTAAAAAAAAAAATCCAGCTCCTGCAACTACTTGAATGGAATTGTTAATGGGAAAATCTGAGGGGTGGCACCTCAGACCTCTTGCAACAAGAAGGTTTTGGAAGGCATTTTACTGAGATGCCTTAGAGATCAGTGTGCAAACCAGTACCAATCATGACAACGAACACTCATTTTAATCTTACTTTTACCTTCTCCCACAAAGTCTCTTCAGTGAAGATGCCAAAAAAAAGCAACGGGGAGGAGGGGGGGAGATTCAGCAGATGTCACTGGGCACAAGTCTGAAGAGAATTTACTAAGTGCACAAGATAGCAGAAATAAAATAAAATGAAGCAAGTCGTTAAAAAATCTTGGATGTAACAGCTGAAGTTGTGATTTCATTTGAAAGTTTAATATACTGGGAACACTTAGGAAAGCTATATACCATGTCTGTCAACTCCGCTCACTGTATCTTCATTTGCCATATTTCACATGGTGATGAATGGAATTACTGATACTTTCATTTTTGTTTCAATTATATTTTTGTATTTAACTGTTGCTTAACTTCAGAGCTACTAATATTTTATACAATTACATTTACTGGGTTGAATTTTTAAATGAGTCTTTATTGCATCTTAAGGCCAATTTCTTTTAGAGGAATTAAAATCACATTTTATAGTGTAAAGTCAATGAGAAAATGGGTCTCTCCATTTAAAAGTTTGCTTTAGGGCAGCTTTGTCTGCATGCCTTCCAAAAGTAATTTGGGGTGGAGGGGAGTAATTTTTTAATTCCAGCTATTGAAAATATATAAGTTCAAAACCAAAGCAAAGGAATGAATGAGAATGTATTCTTTATGATAGCACTTTCTTTTGGGGAGAATAGCAACAAAGAAATCCTTTTCTTTCACAAAGGTTTCAGGGAGAAGAATTTAAAGATACAGCATGGACCTATTTTCCCAAAATGAATGCATAAAAGTCCTAAACCAAATCCACAGAAAGGAAGAGATTATCATAATTGGCATAGAGTTTGTTAAGATCATTAACCCAGCAGTTCAACAAGAATAAATACACTTATTTCTATTATTAAGCAGTAAATCATGTTAAAGTTGGGTGATGGGCATATTCATTACAACTATTCTTTCTACCGTTGACAATTTTGGTAATTTCCATAATAAAAAATCTTTTAAAATAACAGTATAATCAGCATCTTTGTAAAGATAGCCTTGCTTTCTCAATGTTGTTATAGTTTTAATTTATCTGATATAAAATGAAACACCAGGCAGTGTGACATTAAACCATCTTTACTTTGACCACTTCCAATAAGGTAAAACACTTTCATCCCCTAGGTTCCACACAAAATTTTCTTTAGTTTGCTTTGATGTGTGTGAAGATTTTCCACTTGGGAATAAAATCCTCAGCAAATCCTTGCAGAGTGTTTTCCTTGTGTGACAGAGCCAACCAGCTAAGGCCCTCTGCAAGGCTGGCTGCCAGGGTAAATCATATCTTTCCTGGCTTCACACGTGAGCCAGATGTTGGGGATTTTCTGAACTACGGGATCATGGAGAAGAAGGTTTTTGCATTTCCTGCATTAACACTCTAGATCTCAAACTTTCAAGATTTATAGTCGTGTCATGAACTAGTCTGGAAATAGCCCAAGAGGATAACCCACTGACAATGCGCCTTGCTCTGTGGTGGCCTCGTACCATTTGTCAGATCAGGATGTCTTTGCACCACTTCTTTCCCCCATCACTTGAAGGAGAATTAGGAACGCAAGGGCAATATTTCATCTTCTGAAACCAGCAATTCAAGGCAGCTCTACAACCATTCAAACACAGTTTATCTTCTTGTTGAAAATATTTCTTGAAAATATTTTCTTGTGTTTTATTAATAGTTGCTCATTATAGTTAACTGAAAAACACATAAAAAATGAATGTAAATGTATAATATATGTGCATGCAGAAATCCTCCATCATCTCACTATCCTTGGGGAACTAATATCATTTTCACTTATTTCCAAGAATGAATAATGAATTCCCTGGATCCTAATAAACATCATATATGTCATCAGAAGCATGTGTGTTTGTGTGTACATATGAACATATATTTAAAGATCCTATCATAAGTACTTTTCTAATTATGAAATATTCTTAAATAATTTTGATGGCTACATAATCCCATCACCTAGTTATACTATAATTTGTTTTGCTAGGTGCCCACAGCTGGCCATAAAAGCTGCTTCCCATTTTTTACCTCCATTATAATTCATTTGCTTCGCAACACTTTTAAGTATTTTGACAAAGGAAATACTGACATATCTTTTCTGAGCAATCATTTACCCTCTGTTTAACCCAGTTAATTTAGGAGTCATGGTTTTCAAACTCTACTACGTATTAGAATTTTCCAAAGGTTTATTACAAATGCAAATTTCCGGACCCTGCCTCTAGAATTTCTTCCTTGAGAAGGTCTTGGGACAGACCTGATAATTTGCCTTTTTAAAAAGTTCCACTGCCTGGACCACACTTTGAAAGACACCAGAGGAGCCCTGGATGGGCATGGAAGGTGGATCGGTACGCTGCCGTTTCACGCACTGTGGTCTCTCGTTCCCTTCCACTCTCCCACTGAGAAATTAGAAGCTGCTTCATTCATCATTTCACAGCCCAGCTCGCGGCCTAACAGGTTCGCGGGTACCCTCTTCATGTTGAAAATGTTTGGCAAATAAGTAATGCTGGCAAGAGAGACTGCAGTTTTGACACCTACACCTTGATCTGGGATTCGTTTTCCTCACTCAAGATTTGGCAAAGTGCATGTCTTCGTTAATGTCAGACTGTGAAAATACACTCTGACTCACAACCCCAGTTTAAAGCACCAAAAGGAGTAAACAATGCTCTCCATAATTAATGATTATTAAAATATCTGCACCTTGAGTTGTTCTCACACTTTGCCTGTGTAATGAGATCTAAGTATCTCAGGATCTCTGCATTGTGGTGTGAATGAACCATAAGAACCAAAAGCTGTCTCCTAGTTTGAAGCCTGTTCTCGGACCAGCCTATGCTCAGACCTGATCCTAACCTTACCTTCCTCAAATTAAAAAACAGTTCCTCATATATTTCTGTCCCCATCAATACGGTAAATGCTTAGAGAAACCACTTCTGGTGCAGCACAACTTACAATGGGGTTAAAATGGTTTTTAAAATAGATTTTGTAATGACAGAACTAGTAATAGTGAGGGAGTACTTTAGGAGCCAGAAACAAACAAACAAGCAATCAAGGGGACTGAACAGGAGTTGGAGATATTCTAGCAATTCCAGGTACCCTCTAGAGCTTGGATGCTAAGGGCCAAGAGGGAAAAATGAAACAAAGAATGGGTCCAGGTTTGGATTTGAGTTCAAAGACAGGCCCATTCACAGAGCCAAGAATTCCAAATGGCAACAGTCAGAAAATGAACTAAGAAAACAAATCAAAGCAAAAACTAAACCTATGTAAGTCAGCCCATAGGCAATATGTCTTGGCTCTCCGTGCAGAGAGAGAAAAAGTCTCTCTTTAGAACTTTTAAACACATCACCTGGGTTTGGATCCTGAGTTCAGGTTATCTGAGTGGTCTAAACAACACCCCAACCTTGATGTTTTAAAACCTATGAGTTCATAACTGTTCAGAAGCATAAAAGGCAAACACTCTCTGAAAGAATGCATTTAAACCCAGACCTCAAGGAATTCCCAGAATGTGAGCTCATAGTTAAAAGTTACCACTATAAGTGATGGTAAACAGAGATAGCCAGCAGAAATTACACACTGGAGAACAAGAACTCTGTAAGTACAGAAATATCAGATACGCACACACAGATTTAAAAAAAAATAATAATAAAGAAAACTGCATAATGAAAAAATAAATTTTAAAAACTGATGGATCAAGAAGCTTTGAAAAATAAAATAGACCTCTAAAATGAAAAAAGTAATGATTAAAAATAAAAAATTAATTTATGAATTAAACAGCCAAGACGATATGGCTGAGGAGAGACTTGGTAATCTGGAAAATGGATATGTATGAATTAGGTGGAATACAGCAGAGAGACATGGTGATGAAAGAGAGTTTAAAAGACACAGAAGGCAAACATAAACATACAAGAGTATTTCATTAGAGTTCCAGGAGGTGATAACTCAGTGATGGAAGAATGGAATATATGGAAAAGAATGAATGAGAGCTTTCCTGAATTCAAAAAGAAACAAAGTTAGGGTTTAGGATTCCTAATGGATTCTAAGCAGGACTAATAATAAAAGCAAAATTTTCACTAGGCATATTGTAACCAAAAAAATACAAAAAACAAGGATAAGGAAATTCTCAAGAAATAAACAGACTTTACTTACAAAGGAATGGCCATTAAACTCAACAGCAATATCAGAAGGAATATTACCTTTTAAATATCATGGGAAATAACTATCAAAATTGCATGCCAATTACAAATAACTTTCAAGAAAAAGAAAAAATATTTTCAGAAAAATAAAAACTGAGAGATCCTCACTAAAGGAACTTATAAAAATATCTTTTGGGGAAAAAGGGAAATTATCTCTAAAGTAACTTCTGATATAAAAGAATGAGAACCAAAAGAAATAGGAAAAATATGAGTAAATAGAAATAGCACTAATATTGAATTAGTGGGATTAACAAATTAAGGTACACAAATTCTAGATGAAATTCTCATAGAGGGAATTGAATAAATATGTTGTTTGGGAGAAAAGTAAAAACATTAATTAACTTTATCTTTTATTAAGTTAAATATGCAAGTTAATATGTAAATATTTGTGGGATGCAGCTAACGTAGTTTTTCAGGGGAAAATCATAACCTAAAATGTTTGTGTTAGCAAATAATAAATTAAGGGAAAACTTCACGTCTAAATTGAAGCAACTTAAACAAAAAATGGATCAAAGACCAAATGAGATCAGAAATCAAGAAATCCTTAGAAATTAATGAGAATGATGAAACGACATACCGAAATCTCTGGGATAGTATGAAAGCATTGTTAAGTGGTAAATTTATAGCCCTGAACGCATACATCAAAAATCAGGAAAGAGCCCAAATAAAGAGTCTTATGCTCCAACTCAAACTCTTGCTCAAAGAGGAACAATCCAATCTAAAAGCTAATAGAAGACAGGAAATAACTAAAATCAGAGCTGAAATCAATAAAATTGAGAACAAGAAAAAATACAAATTATCAACAAAACAAAGAGTTGATTCTTTGAAAAAATAAATAAGATGGACAGACCCCTTTCCAACCTCACCAGAAAGAATGAAATGAAGCAAATCAACAAAATCAAAGCCGAAAATGGAGATGTCACCACAGGCTCTGTGGCGGGCGGCACCCGGGGGCTGCGCCACGCAGGCAACTTTAAGATGGCGGCTGGCGGCTGGCCAAGCCTGGTCAGCTGACCTCTTGCTGTTCCTGGTTCGTATGCTTGCAATATCTAACCACCTAGGGACAACTGATAGGAGCCGGCAGAGTTTTCTTCCTCGTAGCAACAACCTGCTGATTGGACTACTTTCGCTACATAAGCAGTGTAACTTCCTGATTAAAGAGAGATCTCCGCAAGCAACAAGGGTGTACATGTCGTTATTGCTGCTTCGCTGGTCGAACGCGGCAGGCTCAACCAAAATCCAGAAGATTATCAGAACTTATTTTGAAAATTTATACTCTGCCAAGTTTGATAATCTGGAAGATATGGACAGATACTTGGCCACACACAACACCCCCAAATTAACACAGGAAGACATTGAAAATGTAAACCAACCTATCTCAGGTACCAAAATTTAAGCAGCAATCAAAGGCCTTCCAAAAAAGAAAAGTCCTAGACCTGATGGATTAACGGCAGAACTCTACCAAATTTTTACAGAAAAATTAACACCAACCCTCTATAAGCTTTTCAATGAAATTGAAAGGGTCAGAGCACTCCCAAACACTTTTTATGAAGCAAATAAAGCACTGATACCAAAAATGCAACAAAGATACATCAAGAAAAGAAAAGTACAGACCAATTTCCCTAATCAGATCCAAAAGTACATTAAAAAGATAATGCATCATGATTAAGTGGGCGTCATTCCAGGAAATCAGGGCTGGTTCAACATTCACAAATCAATAAATGTAATTCACCACTTAAACATAAATAAAAATAAAAATCACATAATCATCTCAATCAACCCAGAAAAGGCCTTTGATAAAATTCAACACTCTGGAGAAGATAGGGATCAAGGGAAGATATTTTAACTATGTAAGATCCATTTATAACAGACCCATAGCCAACATTATGATCAATGGAGAAAGACTGAAAGCATTTCCAATGATTTCAGGAACAAGACAAGGTTGTCCACTTTCACCACTCTTATTCAATATAGTCCTTGAAACCCTTGCCAGAGCTATCAGACAAGAGAAA